>VKOC01044513.1:0-11828 GCA_009364415.1 Spea multiplicata | reverse complement strand
GGGCTAAATTGGAGTGGCCAGGCTCAAAAGATAGGGCATAGGCACATACTGACCAAAATGAGGGAAAAAAGCGAACTTCCAAAATGTGGCATTTTAACCCCAAACACCAGACAAACCCATGCATGTGGGGTATGACTGTACTCGGGAGAGGTTGCTGAACACATACTTCCTCCCGCGCCTTTTTTTCTGCTCGGGTGAGCTCTCCGGCCGCGTGGTTTATAGTATCTAGGAATCGCTCAGCCCTCTGCTCAATCCGATCGTGGTTTTCTTCCCTTCGCGCTGGTTCAGCCTTTTTACGTCTGACCACGCGGCACTGCTGTTCATACTCATCAGTGACCTCGAAAGGTTGATCCTGCTTGGAACAGAAGGGTTTAGGCTCACCAGGTTGCAGATCAGGCCCACTAGCCAAAAAGGAAGGAGAGCCGTGGCCTGAGGAGCCGGTACTCATCCCGCACCTCATATTCCGCCTCTAGGTCAGCTGTCGGCGACCCGGGATCCGTGACAGGCCTGGACCGCTTTAGGTGGGCCTTGCCCTTGTCAGAAAAGGATGGGGCAGCAGCCTGACACTTTTGCGGCTAGTGGGCCTGAGCTGCAACCTAGTGAGCCTAAACCCTCCTGTTGCAAGCAGGATCAACCTTTCGAGGTCACTGATGAGTTGGGCATCCCACTCTGTGACCCCAGGTCGCTGCACCATCCACGATCCACTGAATGGACCACATCATATCGCATTGCGGAGTTTATCAAATTTTGGCTCCGCCGGCCCTTGGGTAAAGAGGTCCGCCAGCGGCTCTGGTCTGAATGCCCCAGGCCTACTGTTCCCGCTAAGGTCACCAACACTCCCGAGTTCGACCGATCCTTCGACACCTTACGGGGCATGGGAAGGACCCCAGGAAGGGGTTTGAGCTAGGTCTACGTTCCACGCAGGACAAGCTCTTGGACGTCTCGGGTCCACTTACCCACATCTTCCAGATGGCGGACGGGGCTCTTGTCGATGGAGCTCCATTGGATCCCCATTTGGTCTGCGAATGGTCCCAGAGAGCCCTCTGCCTTTTGGGCAACGCCAACTGTGCCCTATTGTTCGAACTGGTCTGTTTCATCTGGATCTCTTTGCGCCCCGGACCAACTGTCAGACTCCGGCGTTTTTCAGTTGGCTGCCGGATCCGTCTTCAGTCGTGGCCTCCCAGGGGAGCTTATGCGTATCCCCCATTCTCCATGATCCTTCGGGCTCTCCACACCCTAGCTCGTCAGGGTGTGACAATCGTTCTGGTGGAGAACTCAACCTTGGTTCCCATTGCTCCTAGAGATGTCATGTGCAGATCCCCTACTTCTTCCATTGTTTGGGGACCTCTTGCTGGACCCAGAAGGGCATCCTCACCCTCTTGTCCTACAGGATCGCCTGTTGTTGGTGGCCTGGACGGTTTCTGGGGAACATGGGACATGTCAGGGTTTTCAGTGACGGCTCAAGATTTACTCTGGGGATCCTGGGCTCCTGGCACCAGGACATCTTAGCTTCAGGCTTGGAAGGTCTGGGGTCGCTGGTGTATAACAGCATCGTGATCCCTTTACGGCCCCTATTTACGTTGTTCTAAATTTTTTTAGCTCCCCTTTTTTCCCAGGGTAGGTCGTACAAAACCATCAACGTGTTTAGGTCGGCCATCTCTGCTGCGTATGTTCCGGTGGCGGGCCTTGGGGTCGATATTTTTTTTACAAATGCTCTATGCTACTAAAATAAGGGTTTAGGGTATTGCACGGGGCAGTGTGGGTAGAAAATCCAAGTATTTGTGTTCCTGGATCCTAGTGCCTTCTGGACATAAATGTGGTCTCTGTGTTATTTTGCAGCCTGAATATACTTTTTGTATGGTTTCTCTAACACACTACAGTATAGACAAGGACACACATTGTATGTCCTAGCAGTCTGCAAACGTGCTAACTGACTTCAATGTGTGTGATATTGCAGCCTTCATGTACGCTTGCTTTGTAGGGGAAGTGTGAAGTTTAGTATCTACCGTAGAATAAAGCCTATAGTTTAGTGTAGTGTTATCTTAGTCTGTGAAGGCTTTATTATAATGCAATAAATCACTTGCTGTGGCCTTATTCTATCACACCCAAACAGCTAGGTGTGATTTCTCACAATGGTAATCATATGAACAAGAAAAAAAGGTTGGCAACCTGATTAAGCCATGCTGTTCATCCAATTATTGTGTGATTTTGTGTGTCTGTGTATGCATTGCTTTTCTGTACAGTGAAATGTATCTTTATATTACAGTGCAGTTTGCATGTACATGGTCAGTACAGCATATCTCAGAATCTTCAGGTCCCCATGCTTCCTTTAACTGAATCCAGTGCTGTAGGAATCATCATATCTCATGGTGAGTGAATAGGTTTAATTTATTTTACAATCTTCTCCTATGTTAGGTTAATGATTTTTTTGTATGCAATAAAGAAATGATTTACTTGTTACAGGCAGCGTGGGGGATGCAGTGTCACTCTCTAGGCCTGGGGTGTATCTTTCGGATGATGGGGGATACTCATGGAGTCTAGTACTGGAAGGCCCACATCATTATGCTATAATTGATTCTGGGGGTCTTATTGTGGCTGTGGAACAAAGCGAACTGCCCATAAACACAATTAAGTAAGTGATGAAATTCAACTGATGGTCCACAACATTATGCTGTTGTTTCCCTGTGTTTTATGAACTAGGGAGTTGCATACAATCACTGTTTTATATGTATCTAAAACTAGGGTTCAAACTGAAAACTTCAGTATTTACAGAATGCAACAGGATATCCACGAATCCGCAATTCCGGTTATGATAAAACAAGCTTTACTTTCACATTACATATAAAACAATACAATCAATACTACCATAATCCCAACATTAAGACACAACACATACCCATAAATTACAATATTGAACATGCATAGCTACCTGTTCTGAGACCTCCAGGTGTCTGATGTTACCTGTCGTTTTTGATATTTGGCCCTTGATATGGGAGTGTCCCCATTGGGTTTAATGAGCGAGAGATCTGATTGGTTGGGTTCCTTTTGAAGTTATTTCTCCCTGGCCCAAATGAGACTCCTTTTAACCTCCGGGGTCTTACAACAATGCCGAAGTGATCTATCACCACCTCTAGAATTTATGACCTATTTTAACCCTCAGGCACACCTTAAGCATATAAATTAAACTAAGACAAAGATCTATATAAAAGTAAAGGTGAGGATTATTGTTCACCAAGAGAGCTGTAATAACTCCCAGAGATCACCCACATGTATCCTCCTGTTGTCCCCGTAATAGCTTCCAGCACCAGCCAGCATGCACACCTTGGAACCCTGCTATGTGTACCCAATAAGTTGACACAACTACCTTGAATTGAGTACAGCAGGAATGAACAGTTTATTGTTGTAAAACATATATATCCATAGAACTTTATTAACATAAATTAAAATTGATAAACAGGTACATGTAGGAGTTCCTGCCTATGCAGTCTTTGTTTGGCAGCCAGGCTGGAGCCATCTCTGATACCGTGGGGCCTTGTATGACAGGTCATTCTGTCACAATTATATATACAGCACATATATACTCTGGCCACTTTATTAGGTACACCTTGCTAGTACCGGGTTGGATCCCCTTTTGCCTTCAGAACTGCCTTCATTCTTAGTGGCATACTTTCTACAAGGTGCCTCCAATTCCACCACATCCAAAAAGGTGATCTGGTGAGTGGAAGCCATATGGAGAACTCATTGTCATATTCAAGAAACCAGTTTGAGATGTGAGCTTTGTGACACAGTGCATTATCATGCTGGAAGTAGCCATCCGAAGATGGGTACATTGTGGTCATGACAGGTAGGCTGTCACACTTAAACAATGCTCAGTTGGTACCAATGGGCCCAAGCTGTGCCAAGGTTCAACGTGTTGTGCGTTACTATTGCCTTTCTGTCACCTCGAACAAGTCTGCCCATTCTCCTCTAACTTCAAGAAGGCATTTTTCCTGGCAGACAGTGGCAGTACGAGTGGGGTAATGTCCTTTTCCTAGGGACAAGTAGAATCTAAAGATACAAAACAATTAAATACCCCGGAGCCCCTCCTCCTTACCCATAAAGCCAGAGCCGACCGCAGGAAGCCAGTTTTTTTCTTGTCCCTTTCAGGGACGGACAGAGTGGAATCTTCTGTCCGGACAGGAGTCCGGTATTTTTAGCAGCTGGTGAGGCGCACGGTTGCTGCCTGGGGGTTTTGTAGCCTCCGATTGCTCCCCGGGTGGTGAGCAGAGAGAGGTCTTCCCTCCGTAGCGGTTCGCGTTGCGGAGGATGTTGCGGAGGTTCTTCCTTTTGTTGCCAAGGAAGTGGGAGCCTGCGCAGTCTGGTGGAACGCACGCACTACTGAGCATGCGCGATTCGGATCTTCCGGAGGGCGGCAATTTTAAAATTGCTTATAAAGTGCTTTGCCTGTCTGTCTGCTGGAGCTTTCGTCAGTACAGTGCAACCGTGTCACCAGCCCCCCCACACACGGTTCAGAGGTGGGGTTAAGGTAAGATATTTCTTTATCTTGGCTCTTTCTGATCCTCTTCCCTCCAAAAAAAAATAAATTAATTTTTACGCTTTTTTCTTTTTTATCTGAGAACCTGGATAAGGATAAAAGACCTGCTCCAGCTCCCAAAAAAGCCACTTCTAAAGCAAAACATTTAACATGTTCTGAGTGTGCTACTCCACTTCCTGATGGCTGCAGGAAAAAATTGTGTAACTCCTGCTCTGCTGAACAACTGGCTTCTGAGAAGCGTAAAGACCTACAATCTTTCCTTGGGTGGTTCCAGGAAAGTTTGGCTCAGACATTTGAGGCGTTTCAATTCTCGGCAGCTCAAACCCAGGAGAGAGTCAAGATTGGTTCTACACACAAGCGCAAGAGGTCCAGGTCTTTCTCTCAATCAGACCTTTCCTCTGGTGAGATCTCCCGTTCCTCAAATTCATCATCAAGTGATAGTTCGGAGGATGAGATGGTTTTTCCTCCCCATGACCTCGAGGATGATGTGGGAAGAATTAAAGGTTTCCCTGTGCTGCCTAAAGTGGATGACCTTATTGGCAGGCAATGGAAGCACCCTGGGAAGCGAGCTTTAATTTCCAAACAATTCAAGCAGTTGTTCAGGCTTCAGGGGGAATATTCTTGGGATGAGCCCCCCAAAGTGGATGTACAAGTGGCCCAGCTCTCCAAAAAGACTACTTTCCCTATTGGTGAGGTGTCCAGGCTTAAAGACCCCATGGACAGAAGAGCGGAGACTTCGTGCAGGCGTATTTTCCAGGCTGCAGGTGCACAATGTAAGGTGGCGGTATCCAGTGCAGAGGTGGCTATGGCCCAGCACATGTGGATTCAAGCTTTGCAAGATTGTCTCGCGGATGATTCCGATTCAGAGATTGCAAGGCTTTTAAAGAACTTAAAGCTTTCTAACAGTTTTTTTTTGTGGATTCGGCTCATGAATCTTTGAAGCTCTCAGCTAAGAACATGGCATTGTCGTCTGTGTCGCGAAGAGCCCTGTGGTTACGGTCCTGGACGGCTGATTCCGCTTCCAAAGCTGCTCTCTGTGACTTACCTTTGGAAAAGAAGAAATTGTTTGGTGAGCCTTTGGAAGACCTTATTAAACAGATTTTGGATACTTAAAGAGCCTTACCTCAGGATAGAAGACCAAGGTGGAATCGTAGATATCCATATAGAAACCCGAGGTCTTTTCTCCAATCCGCTAGATCTCAGAATTTTTGTGGTCCCTTTGGAGATAAGAAATTCCAAGACCGGCTGAAAAAACAGGACAAGAGGAAGTTCTGACAAAGTAGGAGGACGCCTGCGGCACTTCAGACTCTCCTGGGAACAGACAACGCAAAATCTGTGGATTTGACAGATTATTTCAGAGGGTACAGGATAGAGTTCATTCATCCTCCGGTCCGCCAGTTCCTGATTTGGTCTGACCCCTTGGTAAAAAAGAATTTGACGCTTTATTCAGAAAGCATGACGCTTTTGAAAAAGGGAGTTATAGAGAAGGTCCCTGTTCACTAAATTCCAAGGAGTTTATTCCCGGTTATTTCTGGTGCCGAAGCCGGGCGGCTCCCTTCATCCGGTTCTGGACCTAAAGACTGTCAACCGCTGTATCCCCTATCAACGTTTTCGGATGGAAAGTATCACCTCAGTCACACAGGTTCTAAAGGAGGGAGATTTTATGGTCACCTTAGACCTGAAAGACTCATATCTTCATGTCCCTATAGCCGAGGTGTCCAGGAAGTTTCTGAGGTTTGCTCTGTGGATCAACCAGAGGGTGCATAATTTTCAATTCAAGGCCCTTCCATTCGGTCTGGCATCAGCCCCAAGGGTTTTCACAAAGATTCTTTGTCATTTGACAGCTCAACGTGTTGGGAACAGAATATCTCTATCATTCCTTATCTGGACGATTGGCTGTTCCTGGCGGGTTCCCAGGCGAAGTTGTTGTTAGACCTTTCCACAACAGTGAGGTTTTTGGAACAACACGGCTGGTTGATAAACAAGCAAAAATCTTGCCTCATTCCTTCTACCAGGATTCTTTTCCTGGGGTTTTTGGTGGACTCGATGTCCCTTTGCGTTTATCTTCCGCAACCCAAGCGGATAAAGATAAAACAAGAGATCGCGGCACTTCAAAGGTGTCCAACTTGCTCTGTCAGGAAGGCTATGAGCGTCCTGGGTCTGCTAACGGCTTCCATCCCGGCGGTACCTTGGGCAAGGTGTCAGCTTTGTCCCTTACAATGGGAAGATTCTCTCAAACTGGTCCAAGCAAGAAGAGGACCTGGACACTTCCTTCACAATAAGTGGCCAGGTCCTATTCCAACTGAATTGGTGGAAACAGTCGACCCATCTCGCCAGAGGTCTCTCTTTCCAACCCAGAAGTTGGATAATTATTACCACGGATGCTTCTGGCCGAGGATGGGGAGCCCATTTGGGTTCCCTTTTTCGAAGGGGAGATTGGGCTCCAGTGGATGCTGTCCGCTCGTCAAATTTCCGAGAGCTGAAGGCAGTTATTCAGGCTCTCCTGGTCTTCGGGCCCTACATAGAGGGTCAGGCGATGAAGATCCAATCAGACAACGCCTCGGCCGTCACCTATATCAACAAACAAGGTGGGACGCGGATACGGAGTCTTCAGATCCTGTGTGAGGTTATTATGGAGTGGTCCCAACTTCATTTGACAGATATTTTGGTGGACTCATATCAGAGGCCGCTACAATCTAATCGCGGAGGATTTAAGCAGGGCAAAGTGGTCTCAGACAGAATGGTCTTTGACCCCACAAACCTTCTGCACTTTGGTGGCACGCTTCGGTCTCCCGGAAGTGGATTTGATGGCGACTCGACGAAACCGCAAGGTTCCGGTGTTCACGTCCCTCAACAGGTGGGATTCGCCTCATGTTCCTGACGGTCTTTCCATGGTGTGGAATTTCCGGTTGGCCTACATCTTCCTGCCGGTGGCTTTGATTCCTCACGTCCTGCAGAAAATTCGCTACGACAAGGCCAGGGTCTTGGCCATCCTTCCGTACTGGCCCAACAGGAGTTGGTTTGTCCTCCTCAAACAATTGACCGTGACCTGTTGGGAGCTGCCGATTTCAGCACAGTTATTGGAGAACATCAACCTTCGCCCGGAACTGCTTTAAGTGTTCCGTCTGACAGCCTGGCTGTTGCAAGGCTGATTTTGCCTAACTAGGGTCTGGACGAAGATATCTCTGATTTTCTGTTAACATCGGTGAGAAGTTCAACGTCCAGAATGTATTTCCAGGTGTGGACCAAGTTCCTCCTGTGGTGCTCCGCCAGGAATCTTACGATTTTTCCTCCGTCCATCAACTCTATCATTCAGTTTTTACAGGATGGTCTGGCTTTGGGCCTTAGTGTCTCGACCCTTAAAGGGCAGATCTCGGACCTTAGTCATTTTTTTTCTGATCTGGCCTCTCACATTCTTATTAGGCGTTTCTTTAAGACCGCCACTGTCAAACGTCCTCCTAGGAGGTCTTTTTTTCAGTCATGGGATCTTACCCTTGTTCTTCAAGCTCTATGTTCAGCGCCCTTCGAACCTCTGGAGGAAGTGTCCATGAAACTTCTCTCGCTAAAAACGTTTTTTCTGGTGGCTATTACCTCGGCTAGGAGAGTAGGATAAATCCAGGCTCTTTCCTCCTCTCCAGAGTTCACCATTTTTCATAATGATAAGGTTGTTCTCCATGTCAAACCTTCATTTCTCCCTAAGGTCATTTCCAGGACCAGTATAAATCAGCTCTTAGTTCTTCCTACTTTTTTTCCGTGTCCTTCCTCTCCTGAGGAATTGGCTTGGCACACGTTAGACGTCAAAAGGGCTTTGGAGATTTATATTGCTCGTACCTCCTCCATCCGTACCTCAGACCATTATCGGCTAGACATCTTCTCCTCCTCTGCGGCGGATTTAGGGCGTAAGGTGCTCCAGGCGGTGGTCTCCTGATGTTTTCCCTCCCAGTTCCGGGATCTTGCTACATCCCACTCGTACTGCCACTGTATGCCAGGAAAAACGGAAATTTTACTCACCGTAAATTCCTTTTTCCTTAATACAGTGGCAGTACAGGTTTCCCTCCCCACTTGTGGTAGAATAAATTTATTTTGGCAAGCAATTGTGTGTGTCTTGTTACTTACTGACTGACTTCCTGCGGTCGGCTCTGGCTTTATGGGTAAGGAGGAGGGGCTCCGGGGTATTTCATTGTTTTGTATCTTTAGATTCTACTTGTCCCTAGGAAAAGGACATTACCCCACTCGTACTGCCACTGTATTAGGGAAAAGGAATTTACAGTGAGTAAAAAATTTCCGTTTTCGTCCGCAACACTACCATTTACTGGAAAGCTTCTATTTTTTCGGACCCTAATCTCTGTAAACCCTAGAGATGGTTATGTGTGAAAATCCCAGTAGGATAGCAGTTTCTGAAATATTCAGACCAGCCTGTCTGGCACCAACAACCATGCCACATTCAAAGTCTCTTTCTTACCCATTCTAATGCTCGGTTTGAACTTCAAGTTGCTGCCATGTTATTGGCTTTTTGTGTTAACAATCAATTTAACAGGTGTACCTAATTAAGTGGCCAGTGACTGTGTGTGTATGTGTGTGTATATATATATATATATATATATATATACCCTACCTCCATCACCACCTACCCCAGCGATCTGCCCCTCACACTGAAGGGCATCACCGGGGCCACCCGATCCAGCCGGCGACGTCACGCGTAATGACGCGATGACGTCACCGCGCAACTTTATTAGTAACTGACAATTGTCAGTTAAAGCGGTATGGGGGCATGCTGCTTAGATGCCTGTATCTCAGGCATCTAAGCAGCTACAGACCCCCAACATATAACGTTGGAAAGGTAATCCTCACCTATCCAACGGTATAATGTGAAAAAATACAAAATAGTACGTTAAAAAAATAAAAATGTAAAAAAAAGTTATTTGGGGGTCTCTAAAGGCAGATAAATAAAGATCAAAATTGCCCAGAGACCCCCAAATTAAATTATCTAAACATAAACTAGTTTAACTTAAAAAATGTTTAAGTATTCTAGCTAAATGATCACTGTTGTAGCCAATGTTACCACAGTGATCATATAGCTATGAAAAGTCACATTCCCTTTTTAAAAATAGCCGATACTAAATTTTAATCCCATGATCCCTTTGATCATGGGGTTAAATTTAGCCAATGGTAGAGGGAGGCAGTTTTTGAAAGCCTGATGACTATAAATTAACTGCAAATATTAGCCTGTGTGGTAGGTGAATAACCATTTCATCCCTGGAGAAGTGATTTTTTTTTTCTCCCTTTACCATAATTTGTTGGGGATTTTAAGGGGAAAGAATGGTGTGTGCTTCTTTAAGTGAATGGAAATATGAAAGGCATGTGAATGATCAGTAATTAGGGTTGAAGCCCTGATGTGGCATTACTGCTCACGTACAAAGTTAAATTATGGCAAAGAAAGTACGCATTTGCACCTTGGTGTATCAAATGAGGGGCTGCATGTGTTTCTAGTACAAACCTGGAGTGTGCAAGACACAAATGAACATCTCGCTATGGTTAGAAAAAAAACATTCCATCATTTGTGCACTCAACTTTTGTCCTAGAAATACATGTAGCCCTTCATTTGAAGCACCAAGGGTATAGTTTCTTGAAATGTGTACTTTATGTACCCTAATTGGACTTCCCAGATGTCTAGACTACTTTAACTTCAGATATGGCAGAGTTTAAAGTCTTGTTAAAAAATTGTCTCAAAACATTTAGGGGTGATGCCTGCAATTAGACAGCTATAGACAGCTGGGAAGTTATATCATGGTACATAAAGTATACATTTGCTGAAACTACACCCTTTCTCACCTCAAATAAAGGGCTGCATGTATTAGCACAAGGCTTGTGTGTGTGTGTGTGCAAGACACTCAGAGTGTGCAAGACATAAATTAACTTATCACTTTTTTTATTATTATAAGTGTGATATTCACTTATTTGTTGTGCACGTCAGATTTGTGATACAAATCAGACTCATTTGCTGCAGCTGGGGGGTAGTTTCTATAATAATATAGTTTTTTGCATATTTTAACATCCCAGTGCCAGCCGTTAGAGCTGTTTAATTGTCGCAGCCATTGCATTAAATTTAAAGATGTTCTTTGTGATAGTCTAAGTAAAAATTGAACTTTTTAGCCAATAAAATATGGGAAAAAACACAGTCTTCTTGCTTATCAATTTCTGTTGTATTTTAGACCGGTTACCTACTACAGAATATTTAGCAACACAGGATTTGATATTAGAGTTTAGAAAAATAAAATTACAAACTAGTTTTTATTCGGAAGTGAAAAAATACACTTTCCCCCCCCGTTTTTGGCTTTATTTTGCAAACCTAATGAGACATACACATAAATAAAATGGTATATTGGAATCTGCTGGGTGTGCTGAAAAAACAAGAAATTCCCAAGAAATTTACTTCTAAACGCTTTTAAACGTGAGATGCACCAAAATGCCAAAAACCAGTTTAGGGAAATGGCTCAGCAGCCAAGGGGATATATATATACCGTATTTGCTCGATTATAAGACGACCCTGATTATAAGATGACCCCCCAAAATCTGAATATTAACTTAGGAAAAAAAAGAAAAAGCCTGAATATAATGACGACCGCCAAAGGGAAAAAAGTCTTTACCAGTAAATGTTAATTCATGTAAAACTATTTTTTTAATAAAACTTGATGAGAAAAATATTTTTTTGTTTTTATTGTCCTTGTATTATTTCCAACCAGTCCCCCAGTTACGCACTGTGGCCCATGATATGCCTTTTAACCCTCTATATGCCACTGTGCCCCATGGTATGCTTTTTGACCCCCTATGTGCCACTCTGCCTCCAGAAATGCCTTATACCCCTATATCCCATTCTGGCATTTAGGGGGTTAAAAGGCATATTATGGAGCAGAGTGGCGTATAGGGAGGTATAAGGCATTCCATGAGGCAGAGTGGAATTACGGGAGTTAAAAGGCATTGTATAGAGCACTCTGCCTCCAGAAATGCCTTATACCCCTATATGTCACTCTGGCATTTAGGGGGTTAAAAGGCATATTATGGGGCAGAGTGGCATATAGGGAGATATATAGGAGGCCTCCTGAAATGCCTTATACCTCCCTATATGCCACTCTGACCCATAATATGCCTTTTAACCCCCCTAAATGCAAGAGTGGCATATAGGGGTATAAGGCATTCCAGAAATGCCCTATGCCCCCATTTAACACACACACACAACACACACACACTCTCTCTCTCTCTCTCCCCTATCACTCCTCTCACTCCCCTCTCCCCT
>VKOC01044089.1:0-10563 GCA_009364415.1 Spea multiplicata | reverse complement strand
CTTTAGATCAGGACAAATGGGCAGAATAAATGGGGCCGGATGGATCTTAAATCTCCAATCAAATGCTATGTTTCTATGCTTAAATATCCTTTATTACCCTAATGTATAATACAATAAAAATTGAACTTTTGATCCACTTTGTTGACCCTTTCCATATTTTCTGATTGAATAAATACATATTTCTGGCCAAGTCTATAGATTTTGTATACTGGAGGAATAAAAATGCAATATTGTAAAATTCAGAGTTCAAAAAATTATCATTTTCTAAAAGGTGAATTCTCAAGACTCAACAAAGTTCCATTACCTTTGTCTTCTGTCAACCATTGAGGTTTCACTTCTGCTGACAACTGAACAATAATGATTGAAGAATTTATGTGGTGTAAAAAAGAAAGCTGTGGCGCCTTGTATTTATCCAAGATTTTTTATTGAAAGGAATCCATTGAAAATGACAAGACGGATGAGAAAGCCGAGTTGCTCTACGTTCAACACTTAATTCTCCTGACCTTCAAGAAGAGAGCATACATCTTAACTACGTAAATGTTTACCATCATTATTTGAGTCGTTTCTTTGTAAATTCAATTCTCTTTGTGGATTTTGTATAACCATTCTACCGTAAAAAGTATATTTTGAAATTAATAAAGCATCTTTTTTTAAGATTGGAAAATATCAGTGACATTCAGTCTTCGCTAATGATCATCCAGTAGGCAATGTTCATTAAAAGTGAGATCATAAAAACACCCAGTAGGGATTGATCGTGGCCAAGCTAGTCAAGTCTTGTATTAATACACAGAATATAAGGTTTGTTGTCAACATGGAAAAAAAACAGAAAAAGCCTACAAATTCCAAAAAGCTCTTATAAGCAGGGCTTTCCCAAATTTGTTTTAAATTATATTTATAACATATATATATTTTTTTCTCTTTCTACAACACTACAGTCTATATGAGACAAACGCAAAAAATATTTAGTTCTCAAAATGTAAAAAAAAAATTATTTATTATAATACAAATACAGTAAATTTATACTATTATTAGCCAACAGCAATTATACTGAAAGTTTCTTGTTTCCATGCATTATTTCACATCGGTCAATATTGTGTTGTTCCAATTTAGCATTGTTATAAAATTCATGTTCTAATCTACAGTAAATGTCTTGTGAAATTCTATAGCGTTACTTCTCATGGGTTTCAGGGAAAAAAAACTCAATTATGAAATATGAATTTTCTTTCAAGTGTTAACTTTCACTGTGCCAAAAATGTCCAGTTTGCTATTCATGTCACGTCTTGCTAATAAATCTACCAGCTGGTAAAATAGAATTCTTCAGTCCTGTCGTACATTCATTATAAAGATTTTTATATCATAAAGGAATGGAATCTGTTGGCAGGTAATATTCTGTGGTTGTCTAGGCATTTAGTGAACTCAGAAAAGGACGGGAACATAACCCAACATCAAAGTTCTTGTTACCTAGGCCACAATGCGCCTCTAGTTCCCTCTCTCCCTTGTTTTAGGCAATGTGTACATACCGGGGAACTTCTTAGCTCTGGCTACGCAGAGCTTTCCCTTGTGCCCAGTGATATCATGACATGACATCAGTGGGTGGTCCCATGACATCGGTGGTCCCGCTGATGTCGGTGGGCAGTCCCACTGACGTCCGTGGGCTTTCCTGCTGATATCACGGGAAAAAAAACATTTAAAGGGGAAATGGCCGGGGAGCGTGGCGTGTCAAGATTCGAGTGTTGACCCAGAGAACCAGAGAACCGGTGTTTCATCCGGAAAGTTCCCAGGTATGGATATATAGGAGAAGAACTTTCTCTCCTATGGCTTTAAAACATATTTATTCATTGTATTACATTATCTGTATTGAGAGCAGCCCCTGTCTGTTGTTTAATTGTCATCTAAGGGGTTCCTACGGGGAGACATTGGACTGCTCAAACCTTTGGTTGTTATTTTCTTGCTGTGTGAGTGCCAAGCCCAATTGAGGATTATAAATATATTACTAGACATAAAGAATGCTGAATGACCCCGTGATACAAAGCATCATTCTGCAAAAACCTGTACAGTACATTCCCGGTTATAATATCACAATAACTTGCTTCTCATCCTTCATTTTGTTCAGAAATTGCTGCTAGGTTTTGACCTTCTACATGACTCTTCGCCTTTTGTTAAGAGACCCAATTTGGCTGTGAAAGTTACAGATCGTGAACCACAGTATTTTCTCCTGCAGCCTTACTGAAGGCTTTTCTTTTTAATGATCAAATCTTTCATTTACGAATATATCTAACTAATGTTTGAAAATAAATTTGGCCTTTCGCAATCACATTCATTGCAATGGAGCACTAGAATCTGTAACATTGCGCAATAATGCAACACATTGTTCCGAGAAATATAGTAGTTATTAAAATAACAAAAATCAACAGAACGGGACAACCAGTATACGTAAAACGGAATAAAGACCATGATAAGCCGAGATAAACGAAATGAAGGAAGGTTTATCAACCAATCAGAATGACGGCTCCACAATCTGGAGGCCTAGCTGTAATAATATGTCGCAGGCCCCCTCATTGGCCCTTCAAACCCACTATGTGTGTCTGGGCTCCTTTGGGGGCTAGTGGCCCCTTCCTAGTCAATGCAATCTGGTGCCCCCATTGTAAGACGTAAGGCCTTGGGGCCCCACTTCAATCCTGGGGCATGGTGGCAAGAAAAGCATTGAGAAGGAGCATATGGTGGGACAGGCTTTAGATTTGTACTTGCCTCAAGATATATATATAGAAAGAAAACATCAAAAAGAGCTAATATTTTAAATGTTAGATGTGGTTATTTGCAAAGATTTTAAGCTTTTGGCAAAATATTGTGTTTTCTTGAGCTCCATGGTCCAGTGTGTCGATGGCGATGGTTTGTATTGGATTTTTTCCCCCTACAAATCAGCAAAAATGTTGATTAGCACAGTACAAATATCTAATTTTAGAGTGAGATGGCTGTAAATGGGAAATCCCATTGTTATCTTTCATAGATTAGATAGGCTTTTTCTGTCTCCCAAAACAATGGACGAAAGGCGCCGCTTACTCCCATGGGCTGCCCCTAATTAATGGCCTACCTGTCTTTACAAGAAAAGAAAAGTGTATAATTTAAGCTTATTACATCACAGATAGGTGTGTCGCCCATGCCCCCCATAGGTTCATCAGCATAATTCACCTCCACAAAATTATAATAAAAGAAAATTAAAAACTCTATGGATCACATACTTCTCTATTCTGTGTTTTATTGAACAATCCCCCGGCACTCAATTTATTCCAGCTGATTTAACTGATTGTTCCACTAGAGATTCAATCATTTCTAATAAAAAGATATTCTGTACATGCCAGGACATTCCTACAGGAACAATTTTGTGAATTATAGATTATACCCCACTGAGCTGCTAAAATGTAATTGTGCGCTGTTTTTCAAGTAGCGTTTTACGGACGTTAATTTAGTCTCTCCGCGGCCATTTATCATCTTATTCATTATACTTGTAGCTTTGATTTTTTGGTGACAAAACATTTGATGTATTTTCTCTCCATAAGCTGATATTGTATTTTTTTAGTATATATAAGAAGACAGTATGGCATTAAATTAGCATAACATATAATGTTAGGAACATGATACACATACAGTATCTCTACGGACCTCTCTTACCCTTTTTATGATACTTACATTGATTTTTCTTCCGATATCCTTATTAAAAAGGTTAGAATAATCTTCAAAAACGTTGGCTTTACCTATTAGTAAAGGTGGTTGTTGTCTTGGACCATACCAATCTTAGGACAAAGCCGATCTTAGATAGTACTTAGAGAATAACCCTGGAAATAACCCTTACCTCTTCAATACCTTTATGTACCATAACTAAACTATTAAAGGGCCAACAAGAGCAAAAACTTTGTATTAACTTGGTTTTAGTTGTCCTTTTAATAACAAATAACACAAAAAAAGTTGTTTGACAGTAGCCCAAAGGTATCTATTGTACTCTGCTTCCTATGTTAACTGAAGTTGGTGACCATGGCATCATGCTATGTTTTGGTTATTATTTATTAAATTAATTTATTATTATTATTATTATTACATTTATTTGTTTTATTATTATTAATTCATTTTAATTATTATTATTATTACATTTAATTTATTATTATTATTATTACATTTAATTTATTATTATTTTATTATTATTATTATTATTATTATTATTATTATTATTATTTTCTTGCCCTTATCATTGCTGCATGCAATAATTTCGTCTCATGCCCACTAACCCATTTTCTGTAGCAGCATTCTTCCTTCACTGTGATATTCTGAATACAGAATACAGGATTTTCTACAAAGCCTTTCTTATGAACTCAGTTGCTTCCGTAAGCTAAGAGGTATCGCTGCACATGACGGGGCTGAAATGGAAATGTTAATTTCAGAGCTTATGGATCCGCAGAATTTCCAGGGCCAGGTTTAGAGTTTAGTCGGAGAGATTGAAAAAGAGAATGGAGCAGGTGTTTATCAAAGCAAAGAAATATCTGGAATAACAATGATGGTATATTTATGGGTTACTTTTAGATTGTCACAATTTCAGAGGTTATGTACCAGTCATGCATTAAGTGATATATATCCTGGGGATGAATTCAAATCAAAATATGAGTTACGGTATTGGCATAAGCTCCCTATAACCTATAAATGTCTGCTATCCAGAATTTTAACTCACTGCCTTGAATTGATATGTGGCACAGGAATGTTCAGCAATGCGTGGCTAATCATGATGGGAGTCAGCAGTATCTGTAAAATCACATAGTAACGTAGCATATACACAGTGTTGAGTGGTATGGAGTCACGTGAGCTCCCACACTAATTCAATAGAATACAAATTGAAATTAATATATATATATATATATATATAATTATATATATATATATAAAAACCTAAATACAGAGGCAAAATTATAAAAAGACTATTTCTTCATCTCAAAACTCTGTGAGACTGTGCAAGTGAACACAGGGCGGCTTTTGCATCATCCAAAACTCTATGAGCTATGAGCCTTAAACCTCTTTTAATGTAGATCCCTTATCTGCCGCTGTATTGTTTCAATGGTCCATTGCATAAAACGGCAAGGGAAAAAAAAAATCTACTTTAAAAAAAAAGGAACAATCACATTTTTACTCTCCGTAAATTTCATAAAGGTGATCAATCCGACAGATTTTACACAATCCTATTTAACTTTGAACACAGTGTTATGCAGCGAAGTGTAATAATCGGTTTGATGTAAACGGCAATTTGCTAGAAAATCTATTTTTATGAAAGTTTTTTTTTTATATCAGCATCGGATATCTCATCCACTATTTTTTTTTGCCAGTCTGTTTTTGAAAGTGATGTCAGCCTGTTATGTCATAGTAAGCTCAGAAACGGGGCCATTAAATGCCCACCATTCCTGCCAAGGAACTTTGTGTAAAAGTACCATAAGGTGCTATGGTTGGATGAGTTTGGTGTGGAAGAACTTAACCAGCCGCACAGAGTCCTGACCTCAACCCCATCGGACACCATTCTGGAATGGAGATTGCAAATCGGGCGTCTTGTCCAACATCAGTGCCGACCTCACAAATAAAAATTCCCACGGAACCTCCCCAAACTCTTGTGGAAAGCCTTCACAGAAGAGTAGAAGCCGTTATAGCTGCAAAAGGGGGGCAACATCATACTAATGTCTATGTATTAAGCATGTGATGTCATAGAAGTCCCTGTTGGTGTAATGGCCAAGTGTCCCAATACTTTTGTCCATTTAGCGTATGTCAGCAAAAAACGAACTCATAAACTGATTGAAAACATGGAATTATCTTACCGCTTTAAGAGAAAATGTGGTGTACATGTAGTACTATTCAGTACCATTTTATCCGGTTTTGGGTCTCTGTACTTGATATCATCCCTACTTTTTCATCACATTGAATTAAAGGCATGTGTTGTCTCTAAGATGATCCATACTGAATAAGCAGAATACCATTAGTACAGATTGGTTATTTAAGAAAAACAGGTTATTTAAGAAAACATTTCTATCGAGGTGGTTCAAAAGAAGTCTCAACTGGTGATGTCAACTCTGCCAGCCATCAAATACATGCAAACATTTTGATTTATGTTTGCACAAACAATGCATCTTTTGCTTGTTTAGGTGAAGGACATGGAGATGCAAGGGAACACATTGTAGATTGTTTATCTAGTAAAATAAATTACACATTTTTTATAAATAAATATAAGTAATGGAAAAAAAAACAGAGACAAGAAGCAAAAGACGAAGCAGTACAACACAGAACCGAGAGCAGGGACACGAAAACGTCATTGTTGGCTTATAAGGTCAAATCATCGTATATCAACATTTAACAAATGGAAGAGAAGTCTTGTTTTAAATCAGAAAATAAAGTGCTTCTATCTTGAAGGAAAATAAATTAAATGATAATGATGTCATTGGTTGGTGGGAAACTAAAAGCACTTGTGCCGTTCGGGAAATGCATGACGGGTTTAAATATATAGTCAAAAAAACTTAAAATTAATTAAGTAAAAGAAAGATTCAAAGAAGTGGATTTGGCAATTTCAGACATACCCATTGCTGAAAGGTATATTAAATATGGCATGCATGGCTATGCAATATCTGTATATAACATAGCCAGTACTATCATAGACTATTGGTTGATGACTTTCAATGTGGCATCATCACAGAACTTCACCTTTCCAACAAGTTGATTTGTCCGTTTCTGCCCTATTATTGCTGCCATGGTCCAAAGTAAGTGTTGGTAATGTGAAGTGGAAACAGCTAGGTACAGCGAGGACACACAAGCTCAATGGATAGAACTACCAAGTGATGAAGCTGAGGTCCATCCAGTTTGTCGAGACTGCTTTGGAAGAATATGACTAGCCTACACAGAAGATCTTGGAACTCCAATTGCTAGCCAGACCTAACCTTCCAATCTCAGTGTCAACCTTCACTTGACCTTGAATGGAAACAAATCTTCATAACAATGTTCCAACATCTATTGAAAACGAATGTTCCAACATGAGGCCATTATTTAATTTTTAGAGGGCCAGAAGCTTAGATGTAAGGTAAGGAAGTTTTATTGTACTGAGAAGGTGGTAGATAAGTGGAACAGTCTCATAGCAGAAATGGTAGAGGTTAATACAGTGACGAAAAACGGGCAGACTGGATGGGCCATATGGGTCTTATCTGCTGTCATATTCCATCTAATGCCCATAATTTTAGAATAAGATGCCCAGCAAGCAGATGCCCACATATTCTTGCCCATGTAATGTAGACATGTATGGCAATGGTGCAGTTTATGGCAGTAAATATATTATTATTATTATTAATATTATAATAATTATACTTATTATTGTTACTATTATAATTATTATTATTATTGCATTGTTTCTCTTTTATATAATTGCAAATTGGGAAACCAAGGCAAAATCATTTTATAGAAGCCATTCTGTTCAACAGAAACGCATATAGCCTATATGTATATATATATATATATAATATAATATATAGTATATATATTAATAACAATACAAAAATAAGGGCTTTGTTTTTTTACTTTATTTAAGCCAATTCGTTATAGAACAAAACACAGCAGATTTCTATGCAAGCCAACTTCTCCATGCACAAAATCAAACAGTTTCAATCAAGTCAGGAAGAACCGCGAAACAATAAACGGAGGCGTCTACAGATAATTGATAGTCCATAAAGTGTGCTCAATTGCGGGGAAACTTTCTTTGTAAATAGTCAGAAATGACTTATATCTCTGGCAGACAATAAAATATCTACTTGGTAATCTAATTGGTGATTTTAAAATCTCTGCGTTGCATTAATTATCTGCATCTTCAAAAGAGCTAAAGAATTCCGGTTATGAGCACGGTTTTGTGAAAATTTATTATGTATTATATCCAAATAAGAAGGGAGAAGATTCCTCCGTTAAGACAAATTATTAAAATCGCTGTTGATATATGTTACGAAGCAAACTTTAATGTGAAAGTTCAAAAGATGATTTTCAAGAACCAATTATTCACGTAGGTCTTTCTTGTAGCGAGGGAGACACTTCATCTTTGGCCACTCAAAATCCAATGTGTCTCCATCATCATTAGTTGGGCACTCGTCATTTTATTACGAAATGTAGAAAGCTTCCCTCTTTGAGGCTACTATCTTGCCGTACCTTGCTGTATGCTACACTGTACATGGGGTTTGTTGCATAGAGGTGTATATTTGGATATAATAGGGATTTAAATGTTAATTCTGTTGGATGTTCCACATTTGTGCGCACAGAGGACGGGGGAAAGGGGACAACTATCACCCAGGCCGATTTTTTCCCCCCAAAATATGACCAGGCAGCTAACATGGCATTATATGATGCGGCAAAAGTAGTGCGGCAAAAGAAGCTCAAACAGGCTCTGTGCGTAGTGTGATTGTGTGTATATGTCTTTGTGTGCGCGTTAGAATAAGTGTGTGTTAGAGTGTGCAAGTGTTTGTGTGTTCATCACAGAGTTAGAGTGTGCAAGCGTAGGGGCCCTTTAGATTTTAATGCCCCCTAAGACTTCCCTGTGAGCAGACAATAAGATACAAGGATTAGGTTAGTCTTCAATGACATGGCTACAGTTGTTGATGGAGCCACCCAGTACCTGGTGATCTACTTGGGGAACAAGAACGTTCTAGAGTCACAATGACATCATAACCTGGCACCCAGGTTTTCTACAAGCATAGGTTGTACCATCAATTACTGGTGACTTTATGCAGACCACCAGGACTTCATGTTCATGTAGTGAAGAGAGAGGCACCATGCTACACTAATACACCGGTGAGGGGTATATTAAGAGCTAGCTGCCACCAGTCCAAAGATTAAAAAACAGGGGACCACAAAGAGATGGATGCTAAGCCACATTTATGCTACCGTTAGATTAGCGTTTGGTACCTACAGTATGTGCGACGTGACGTTAACCCTTTAATGCCATATGTTAGGATTTTTACAAGATGCATTTAAATGGTTAAAACATGCTTTCTCATTTCATCTACCAGCTGATTATATTACTAGTATACATTAAAAAGAGGTTTATTTGTTATCTATGGAAACATGTGCAGCATTTTAATTGTTAATGTTGCTGTTTTATACATGTAACACAATTTCAAGAAAATCTAGAACATACAGAAAGCTTGCAAGGCAACTTTAAGGGAGCGTTAAGGTGCACTTGGGTGTCAAAGGGCCCTTTTTAGAGTTAACGTGATTGTAGGAAATTATAATGTTAGTGGTTGATATATGAATATAATGACATGTATACCAGTTTGTAAAAAATAATAATTCAAATAGGAAATGTATGTTGCCTAGGCATTAATTCACTGAAACATTTAAATCAATTGATGTAGTCTTGGCTCTGTACATTAATAGACGTGTTAAAACGTATTATTCAAAACACACGTAGTTTGCATAAGTCACATATGTCGTGACAATTTATAATAAAACGAACAGGGACATCTTATATAAAGGCAGACTCTATTTGACGAACTGAACCGAGCACAATAGATTTCAATGAATTTATTATTACTGAGAAATCACATTAGGCTTTGAAAATTCTAACTTACATGTTTTTTGAACGAATTTCCGCAGATGTGCTGCTAAATTTATCAAGGTGTGTGATTTTTAAAATATTTTTTTAATAAAAGCTTTTAAAAAGTATGGAATTATCAAATTCTGAGGCTCATTTTGGATGGTGATGATGGTGATGATAGTGTTGATCATAATAAGTGCACTTGGGTCATTCTACTGCACATTTTATTTCTCAAACTGACCTTTCTTGTGGCTGGTTGGTGCTGGAGGACTTTTTATAATGTCAGCCATGGACTTTGGCCTTGATGGAACAATTTGGCCTTGATGGAACAATTTCCTCCCACAGAATCCATGCCAATTACATTGTTGTCATACAGTAACAACTTACTTAACATCATTGTAGATATTAGGCATTGTAAATATCTGTCTTCCCCATTATATATATATATACACACGCAGAAACTTGGAAGCTTACAAGTAATGTTAAAACTGAATGTCACAGCAAAGGCACAAAAAAGAGACTGTATAACCTTTAGCAATATATGATGATTCACGCTGTAATAGTCTAATGGATGCCTAAACATAATCCTATCAATATATAATATTATCCCTCTTTCACCTTTTATTGACTGCCTAAGGACAATTTTAAAGGCCATAATAATTTTAGTATGAATATAAAATGAGACATATATATATATATATATAAACAATATGGACAAAAGAACTTGGCCCTCCGCATAGAGCCCTGACCTCAACCGCATCGAACACCTTTGGGATGAACTTGAACGGAGATTGCGAGCCGGGCGTCTCGTCCAACATCAGTGCCTGACCACACAAACAGTCTACTGGATGAATGAGCAAAAAATCCCACAGACACACCACAAAATCTTGTGGAAAGCCTTCCCAGAAGAGTGGAAGCTGTTATAGCTGCAAAGGGGGGACCAACGAATGTCTATGTATTTAGAATGCGATGTCATCAAA
>VKOC01044060.1:0-11669 GCA_009364415.1 Spea multiplicata | reverse complement strand
ATTAATTTGTCCTCTTGATGATGGCATGGTGTCCATGCACAGAGGCAGCAAAGCAGCCTCAAATCTTGATACTTCATTGAGATGATGTTTTCATGATGGTATGCAGTGCCCATTATGTGCCATACCTAGTGCTGCGTGTTCTTCCTGAACAATTCAACCATAGTTTCATCAGTCTACAGTAGCATTGTGTCAAAGTGCTCTTTGGCAGACATCAGAAGAGTGGCTTCCTTCTTGGTGTCCTGCCATGCACTCCATGCCTGTCAATGTTTTGCATATGGTAGACACATGAACAGAGATAGTCTTGGCCCACTTCTAGAGAGCGTAGCCCTGAGTACTAAATTATCTCCATTTATAAACAATTTGTTTAACTGTTGATTGCTGAATATGTAAATATTTTGAGATTACTTTGTAACCCTTTCCAGCATTACACAAAGCAACAAATCTTGATTGTAGATCCTCTGACCTGCTACGTTCTCATCAGAAGATGCTTATTGAGAATAGCAAACTCAAAATGACTGAGTGTTTTTTAATGTCAGCGTAGCTCTAAAACACACCTTCAATCCTGTTTCATTAGACTCCATTGGACAAATTTATACATAAGTGCTGGTAATTCTTAATTGTTAACTTACTTCTTCTTGCCACTGTATAGAAATTATTTTATTTTTGGACTTTCTTTGCTTTTTACATACACCTTTCACATCACATCCAGTATTTACTGGTCATCACCTCTGCTTCCAAACATCTATTATCGATCTTCAAATGTGACAATTATAAACAGCAACACTGCCAATATGATATTGATTTTTGTGTTGAAACAGTTATCAATTTGCCTGTGTTAAGAGAAGAAATTACAAGCTTACCACTAGTATCTGAATGGTAGTCCAAATAATATTGTACTTTAGACTCATAATTCTAATTTTCTGCATTGCATGTATAACGGCTCAGTCTAGGTCAGAAGGACCCTTTCTGAACAATTTTGACCTGGCATGAGGAGACAGAAATGAGTGGTAGTTATGCCACTGCCAGAACCATTGTATGAAACCATTGTATTACTGTATATTACATTGCACCACTTATCATGAAGTCATACTGTAACTCTGTCTCTTGGAGGAACTTAATAGCCCTATATAAATAAAATATGCAATCATCAAATTGTATATATTTGCAATGAACAGGTCTCATAAGCCTTTACTCTTTCCTCTGTCATTAGATTTAACCTCATGCCTGTCAGATGGAGATTCAAGATATGGCCGTCTCGGATATATTAACACTAACAAGTGACCTGAACTAAATCTATCCTGATTTTAATGAGATAGCTTCCCTGCTGTCTTTTTCCGTACCCTTTGATACTGCTTCCCTTTGAATATTTCCCTGGCTCAGAAGAAATAATATGTTTTTCTAGAATGGCTTAGTAAGCTTATGAGGCCAGCACCACATTTCAACATACTGCTTCACTTTGCATGACAAAGAGAATATTTGCATGATTTTATATCACAAATGTTTATTGTTTATAAATTTGAACTGTGTAGTGTTCTGGTTCAATGGTTTCCTAACAAGATGTGTATCTTCTATTGGTATAACGCTTTGTTAATTAATATTGATGTCATTTGGTTCAATTTCAATCTAAAAACCATTACTTTGACTTTAGTTACAATTCCCGGCCCTGATACGATTCTCAAACATTTCCTTGCAAATATATATGTGATGCATTTAAATTATGTAGGTTAAAGACATACAGTTTTAACAGGAAAGCATAAAATTATTCTGCTTTCACAATGGAAAAATCAGGGGTTATGGCTGTATAATTCCACTGGCACAAAATAAACCTTTTATGGGTGGAGGGGAGGAAAGAGCACCGCAAATTAGCCAGGGGCCAGAGGGATAAGATGAAGAGAACTAATATTTATCAGTTATAGCAAAGGTAGGTGGAGAAGATGTATGACGTAAGATTCATGAACAAGGCAATGCCTTCGAACTTTCCAAGTAAGCTGACAAACTATTTTGTGCTATGACTGTTAAGCAATAACCCATTGCTTACAAGACTAGTTTTAACCATACTGTGCTAAATCATTAGATCACCAGGGTAAAATGCATAAAGTAGGAGTAGGTATCCCCCTATACATCCATGGTTAGAACTGTGATGCCCAGAGGCTGGTACCCATGGTGAGTTAACACAGGGAACAGAAGGATCAGTGGCCTTTTTGGTCTTTTCTTCCCTTTTTTGTTCCACATTGGTTCACTTGTTGATCACTTGAGGGGTGGGTTATTACATCTGTAACTAGCCCTATAAATAGCTAGCATTGTACATATTGACAGGGAAAAGAAAAGAGGTTTAAGCTGGTGGATGGTAGACCACCGATTATACCAGTTTCAAGTGGTTCAAACTTCTGTCTGTGATCAAATTGAGAATGATAGAATAGGCTTTGTAAATCATTGTTGAATTAATTTGAAAGTTTATACTGTTAACTTGGAAGATTTATTATGCACTACAGCAACTATGTTGATGACTAACCATTTATTCTAAGGGAAAACAAGATTCTGACACAGTCATGCGAGTCAGTAATCATATAAAAGCAAGCTTGACTCAAGCATTAACCATCACAAAGGCAGAAGTAGCTATCCACCACAATAGACAAACCAATGCCATTTTTTTGTCTAAAACGTCTCCTGTTTTGTTTCTAGACGTGATTTCTTAAACAGTGGAAAATCAGTGCCATTTCATATCTGCCACTAGCATAATCAGTGCAGCTCTTCGTCCTAATTTCCCTTCACTGGAGCTTTCACTCTCTGTGTAAATTGATATCATGATGCCGCCCTACTAGAGGGCGTGGATCTGAGCAGAGGGTGCAAGAAGATGCTGGCAGGATCAGAGGGAGTGGGTCAGAGCAGTAAAGGGTGTTGAAGAGCTGGGAGGAGCAAGGGGTGCTGGAGGAGGCAAGTAAGATGCGGGGCACAGAAGAGGGGCAGAGCTGAGAGGATGGGTCAGGGCATAGGACAGCTGGAGGGGGCTGGTCAGAGCAATGGGGGGAAGAAGGGGATGGGAAGGGGATCAGAGGGGAGTTGGATGGAACAGGTCAGAGAAGAATGGGGTAGTGCCAGATCAAAGACAGTGGAGAGAGCGGGTAAGAGCAGAGATAGCAGGATGCGTCTGGAAAGACAAACAGGGGCTGGAGAGGGGATCAGAGCAGAGGAGGTGGAAGGGATAGTCAGGGCAGAGGGTTATGGGAGAGGGATGCTGGTGCGACCAGGTAAGAGCAAAGTGGGTTGGGATGATATAAGGGAAGTTGGAGGGGCTGGAGAGGGGCTGAAGAAAGCAAGAGATGCAAGGAAGGCGACAAAGGACACTTGTCCTTGGGGAATTCAAATGCTGGATGGGATAGGGACCAATTAGAGTGAGGCATGTGCACTCTGTCTGGACCTTATTTTAAGTCCTTCTCAGCATGACCGAAAATTCCCATGTGACAAGGCTATATATATATATATATGAAAATATTATGTATTTATGGGCTTTTACATGTGGGTGTAATTATTCTATAATATTATATATAAGAATCAAGTCTTAAATGTATTTGTATTTAAATATGGGATTACTTTTTTGAATTGAAGACAGCAACTGATTTTTTTTTATTTCATTCTTTTTTTTCCTTAGGGCTTCTCGATTAACAATATGGGTACCTGAATGTATTGAACATGTGTGAGGTTGTTTTTTTTCCAACCCCTGAAAAAACCCAAAGAAACTGATGGAGATTAACCGAGGGTATTGATTTTGTTTGTTAATCACACCTTTGCTTCTCTGTGGTAAACCCAAGCACAATAGCATAACAGATCCATTAACTTTTCTGCAAAAATATGAACTGTATTTACTATAAAACTAATAAATCTATTATCCACATCAAAAATAAAGATACATTGTTTCCATATGTTCACCACTGTTATCATTTTCTTATTATTTGTAAATTATTTTTCCAGCCGTGCATGCATATTAAAAAAACAAAATAACTAAATATTTCACTTTTTAATTGTAATTTTTAACTAAATACCTAACATTTTATACAGTTACAGGGTTTCATAGGATGAATAAACCGATACACTGGGCAGAATGCGCAATGCCAGCAAGCAGCTGCAAGGGCCAATACGGTCTTGGGTAAAACTGTTACGCAGGGCCCAGGGGTAGAACAGGTAGCTGGACCGACGTAGCAGAGACGGTATAGCAAACACAGCACGACAAGGCCAAAAACAGGGAAGTCCAAGGTCAGGGCAGGCGGCACAGAAGCAAAGTCGAGGATATCCGAGGTTGGGGCAGGTGGCACAGGATCAAGGTCACAGGCCAAGCCAAAGTTCAGTACACGGTAGACACAGATATAGCAAAAAGAACTGGAAATGCAAACAACAGTAATACTCTTTGAACAAGCACAGCAGTAATGGAACTATGGGTTTAAATGGGAACAAGGGCGGGGAAAAAACGAAAACAACCAATAGAAATAGAGAATGACGCAAGCGAAAAGCCATGCCGTGTCGGCGTGCACAAACCGCGATCACGTACATCAGTGCGTGAGCGCTGCGGGTGTGACGCGGTGACTCGCTCATATACTTATGAGCGCCATGGGCATGCCTTGCGAATCGCTCATTAGGTCGCGAACGTTGCAGGGAGAGCCAGAGTCAGGATGCCAGAGATACACAGGGTCAGAGTATAGCCAGAGTCAGGATGCCAGAGATACACGAGAACCGTTTAGCAGACCAGGGTGGATACCGGGATAACGAGATAATAACTTGGAATACAGGAGGAGCTCACGAGATACAGGAGGAACCAGTATAACTGAGCACTGAGGACACGGTAAGAGAGGTTTAAATAGCCCGGGGAGGCGTTCCCGGACGTCCGGGATGTGATCGCGTACTGCGTCACCATAGCGACGCAGCGGAATTCAGTCGGCGGTCAGAGCCTGCCGGGAGTGAGAAGAGGACGACCGGGAGCTGCTTAAGGTAGGTGCCTTACAGGAAGAGTGCAGATTTCATAGACGACAAAGGAAGGGATTCTTTACAGTAAGGGCAATAAAGGTATGAATTTCACTGCCTAGGTAGGTTGTGTTATCAAATACATTAGATGCCTTCTGGATATATTTTTAGAAAGGCATGACATACAGGGCTATAAATAGAATTAATATTTTAGAGCTTCTTCATCCAATGAGAAATCCATTGAGAAGGAATTTTTCCCCTGGTGGCAGAATTCGAAGTAGCTTAATTAGGGTTTTTTTTTGCTTCTTTTGGATTAAGAGTAGGAAGGTTAGGTAGAAGGGTTGAACTTGATGGATTTAGAGGGCTTTTTTCAACCTTATGTACTATGTAACTAAGAAACAGGGCAGATGAAATTCAACACTGATAAATGTAAAATAATGCACCTGGGAAACAAAAGCATAGATGTGTATACAATCTAAATGAGGTTAAACTAGGGGAATCACATTTGGGGATACACTTTGACTTAAATTCAGGGACAACAGCAAACAAAATATTGACATGCCCAAAAGGGCATTGAAAATTTTATATTGCTACTATATAAAACAATGTTAAGGCCCCACTTAGAGTACGCAGTACAGTTTTGATCACTGATCCCTAAGAAAGGTATTTTAGAATTTGAGAGAGTACAATAAAAGAGCTACTAAATGAATGAAGGGAATGGAAGGATTGAATTATGATAAACACCATAATGGGTCAAACTGGGTTAATTTACCCTAGACAAACAGGTGGGTGCAATAGTGGTAATAGTGAGGGAAGGTGTAGATTTACAAAGCATTGGCGTATTTGCTAGTTTCTGCTAATGCGATGCCAGCTTCTTGGCAGTAAGCAATATTTTATATACTGCTTGTCCAAAAATGTTACAGCGTATCCATGGTAATTGTATGCCAACACTTCAGATTAGAACAGTTGTCACTCCAATTACTGTTCCTGTCCCTGCTTCACTTCTGTGCTACTAGGTCACTTTGCAGAGGGTTATAGATACATTTTTGTGCTGATATATTTCACCTTCATCTTCCCCAAAATATGAAGCAGGCATTTGGGACGAATTAATTTAGCATTAAACCAATCTTTTAATAATTTTCTGGACCCAAGATGAATTTTAACAATTTTTCCACAGGTGATTCCTTTAACCATCCAAAATACATACACTGCTTTCTATGAAATATTTTTCTCTATCAAATATGAACACCTTATTCCAAAAGTGCCATTTGCTTTTAACCTACATTTAGTACCATGTGATGCATTTGTAGCTTAATTTATAAGCATCTTACGTTTGTGGGCCTACAATGCATAGGAAATTAATACTTGTTTCAATGGCTAGTGATATTCTGGGAGTGAACATAAAGAAACTTTAACTCAATTCACGCAGCACTCAGGCTCTACGCTCTGACTACAGTCACATCTATGATCTGACTAATTGTGACCAAAATCAACCCACTTTCCACCTATTAGAATCTTGAATGTAGATCTAGCCCTACTCCCAGAGGTAAATGCAGAAATTGATCTGAAATTCGCTACTAAAGGCATATTGCTTAAGGCAAAAACAAAAAGAACCTATACAAATATTCGCCCGTTCTCGTGTTTGTTTTGGGCAAATATTTGTATAGGTTCTTTTTGTTTTTGCCTTAAGCAATATGCCTTTAGTAGCTAATTTCAGATCAATTTCTGTATTGTTGACGAGTAAGAAGATTTTTGTTCCCCTGAAGACGAACGCGAAGACTTTGCTGGCGCCCAAGTACGGTTGTCACACAAGTCATATTTTATAGAGTGTAAAACCTGACTCGCATAACTTGCCTGGAGATAAATTCAGATATGGCAACTTGAAGCTGATAATAGGTCTGACGGGTTGAAAATGGGATAATAGTCCCACCATAAGGATGCCTAACTGGTCCCATCGTTTTAATCTGCCTCCACATGTTATTGAGTAAAGGAAGAAACAAAGATGTGTATTCGCTAGGGAAGTGACCAGATCTCATTTTTGCCAAGTCTTTAGATTACTATAAAGCAAAGGATTCCAAATGCAATGCTCTGGCATTCTGGATGGCTTGGCATGTAAGAGGAATGTCAGATCGTAAAATGGCACAAACTGCTGATTGACTTATCATTATTTATATTTTCATTTTAAAAAGGTTCTACAAAAAAGGAAAAAAGTACACTGGGAACTACCAGTATAAAATATTTTAGACAAGATGACAGTACAATGTCATAATAATATGATGAACAGCCTCTGCCATTAGTTCATCCAATCAGAGAAAAGGTTGCACTTTGTGTATAGATTCTTGGATGAATGCCTTAGAACATTGTACCACTGAATAAGACACAGTTATGTTATATGTTTACTGGGTAAATAACAATATTTGCAAGTAAAACAACACAGATTAATATTATTATGACATTGTACTGTCATCTTGTCTAAAATATTTTATACTGGTAGTTTGTGTACTTTTTTCCTTTTTTGCAGAACAGTTCCAATTAATTGTGTTTGAAAAAATACTAAATAATAAATCATTTGTAATCGTTTTCACGTAATCAAAAAGGATGAACACCACTAGTTCCCTCTTGCCCTAAACACTACAGTGTTGTCAGGGGTTAACCAAAAGATCCTATAAAACAGAAGAAAAGAACGTTTACAGGTAAAGCCATGCTTACTCTACCATTTTGTCCTTATACAGAATGTTCTCTTAATGTTTGAGGAGGTTTTGTGGCTTTGCAACAATTAACCCTTTCCAGTTCTGGTTATCTGAAATAAAGTATAGTTGGAACAACAGCCATAATTCTCAACAATGTAACAATGGAAGACATAGTCTGAGACTAACTTTCAAAAAAGAAACAACCCTGGCAATCCAGGACATGTGGTCACCCTACTACAGAAGCAGAACCCAATGCACTTTTGTGAACAAAGTTTGCTTTTAGGGACAGCTCATTAGAGTTTCTCAGTTTGTTTTTATGTACCATGTATTTGCTGGACAATTTCTACTAATTTCAACCAAAGTCTGGGACTGGTTAACATCATTGAATTTATGAAAGTTTAAACAGTGTTTGGGTATTTTTGAATTGTTGTTTCTTTGAAATAAGGTATTTTCAAAGGCTCCCCCTCTGTGGCCAAATCATCCGTTTCTTCCTTTTTGTAAGTGAAAGGCTGGCAGCTTTCAGCCCAAGGGGCAGGCCCTGTCATATGGACAAGTAATAAAGCAGCCCTATCTATCAGAAAACACACTGAATGTATCAAGTCTTGTCGCTCCTTTTGAATTCTCATAAATGATATTATATCATACCATTACTTAATTTACCACCAGCCTCCCAGCCAAAGCTGCACAATGGTATGGAACCATCCAAATAAATAGTTGCATAGCACAAAATGAGCTGTTATATGCGGGAACCCTTTTGTAGAGGAGTCACCTGCCCTACAGAGCCCCCTGGTGGCAGGTCAATGGGATTGGGACTGTAGTAATTCTAACACCATGGATGCCACTTCTCCACTCTGCAGGTTACCTATTACCCATTATTTTGCTCCCCTCAGGGGTTGAGGATCCACCCCAAGTTACCAGGGTGTTTAAACCTTGAGAAATGTGTACTCAATTTGCACTGGAGAGCCATTTAACATGTTCAGTAAAGATTCCCAGGGGTCCCCAGCTAACCGGACTTCCAACACCTGAAATAACAATTAAAAGTTAAAGGACCAAACTGACTGAAACATAGGGCATTCCCACTAGACATGAATGTTCCCCCAACATTACAATAATGACAGCATGCAAGTTGTGAATGCTTGTTATATGGCAAGGAATGAAAAGTATTAAAACTTTGAGGCCAGTCTCCTTCTGGAGGACATTGGAGGGCTAACATTGAAATTATGTTTATTTTTTTTATTTACTTTTAAAAACTGCCTAAACCTTTTAAATTATGAATATGTATACACATCATTTGTATTTAAATATCTTACTGTATCACAATGTTAGGAAAATCCATTGAAATGTTATCTTGTCACACTGTTTTAAATGGTCATTTTTGTTCTACATGGAACAACACTGGTGCAAGCTGTGAACTCCTACTGCTTGGTATCTAAATCAACTAAAATGTGCAATGTATTTATGGGAGTCATTGCTAGAAGCTTGCTGCTCTCCAGACCTTCCATGCTTTTTCCTCCACGTTTGCCATCTGCAGAGTTCTGGGATATGATGTCATATCCTGGCCACCTGGTTCGCACTGAGTATATACTACAGAGTTCTGCACAGATGGTATAAGTGGGCTGGTTTCATGGGAGATCTCTGATCTTCCTAACCATCCCTTTGACATAAAGAATGTGGCCCAGGGGCTGCCAGACAACAGACCCATCACTCTAGTCTTAGGCCAGAATAAGCATTCTATTATTATAAATAACCAAATACCAAAAAGTAAAGTCAAACTATAGCTGTTTTTAGATGGTGAGCAGACTTGTCTCTTTTGTGCCTCTCCCACTCATTTGCTATTGTCACCCCTAAACGCAGCTTTTAGTAAAACATCCAAAAACATAAAGGAAGCAAAACTAAAACATGACTAAAAATGAACTGACTAGCATGTTCAATGTGTAAAATTTCATATGGAGTTGTTTGTGCGATGAAATTGGTAACCTCATTCTGGGTTAAAAGGCACATGGCCAAAGTATCTTTTGTGTTAAAATCCTGTGGTCGCTGAATAATCAAATTTGCATATAATTAGCAACTTCAATTAATATTCTCACTTTAGCCTTTTGTTCTTCTGAGATATTAAACAAAATAGCTCAAGGTGACAGCAGGTTTTTTTCTATTTATGCAGGGGATTTGCCAGCAATCCAAATGCCAAATTATAAAGTTTCTTTTCATATTTGCTATTGTGCATTTGTAATCAAAACTGAATATTTTGCTTGACAATGATTTCTAATCTGGACCTATTTAAAAGTGGAGAGGATACTCTACAGCCATTTCATCTGATCTTCCAATTTTGTAGTCTCAGAGAGAAAGAAGCGAGGCAAGTCAATATTCATAGTAAATATTAATCCGTTCCGAATTTCATAAACTTCTTTGTTGTTTGGATTATTGCATATAAATAACAAATCCTTCTCTGAAAGTTGCATCAAGAGAGTGAAAAAAAAGTCCTAAGAATTATAATGTAGTTAGCAGGGGAGGGCTGGCACTTTCTGACCTGGGTGGCAGGTAAAGCCATGTGGCTCCATCAATTGCCCCACTCACATTAACACATACTACATCTCTTAGATAGACTAGATACTTGCTAATTTGCACAAAGGAATTGTGCTTAATGGTTATTTATGAGATGACCCAATCCCATAAACAAAGGTATACGGCCTAGGGTTGCATGACCAGAGGTTCAGCAGCACCTCTGCTACAACACTGGAGGCAGATTGCATTGTTGGCTTAGAAATAGTTTGCCTAAAGTACTAGGAACCCTGCACTTGTGATACCTTTTCTAACATTTCTCCACAAGCCTCATTTTTGAAGGGCCAATATACTAGATTGCTTTTTTGCTAAATGTTCCAAAACTATTCCAGGTTTGTGTTGATTAATATCACCCAAATATGATATAATAAGCACATAACTGACCAACAATGTTCCAAAAAGAACAAGGCAAAAAATAAAACTATTATTGATTACCATAATAAGTGAACTTTGTCTTTTAGCAAAGAGCTACTTATATAGCGTCACTCCATAACAGGGATAACATTTATTGATTTCAGTAAATCCGACAGATCTATTCATTTTCAGCACAAGAACATCTGTCATTCCACATTGCACCAATAAGAATTAATAGGAAATGCCTGCATTCCATATGTTACTAATCATCACCTATATTCTCCAGTGCTTTGATTTCACTCTCATGCTCTCGGACATAAGAGGTCACATGTGAAAGTAATTATTATATGGGTATTGGAGATCTAATAGGGTCAATAAACTGTATTGCAAGGAAATAAAACTCGCGAACACCAGTATATGTTACGTGGAACTGTATTGCAGTGTTTTGTTCAGCTGCATATAGCAGTTGTTAATAATTTAACATCCTTTACAATATTCCAACATGCACTGCTATGACACTATTTCCATAATTTGAAAGAACCACATTATTAGATGCTGCTGAATGTTTCATTACATCTGAGGTTTAGAGCTTTCTGTGGCCTTTAAAGTGCGGCGGAAATTCACTCAGAATGTTGTGTTGCGGTTTAGATGGGTTGGGTGTTAATTATACGGAAGACGTGAAAGTATTTTTAAAGACATTTACATATTTCAAAACAGCTATGCATCTCATTCATATTTAGTATACTGATCAGCCGCAGTGCTATAGGTAGCTATCCAGATGGCGTTAAACTACGATACTATTCTCTTGCTATGCATGGCTTGATGATTATTACGTGAGTTGTTTTTGTTGATAAGCGGAACTACCTCCCAGCAGAAGAAGTAGAGGCTAACACAGTGAGGAGGTGTAAACATGCATGGGATAGACAAAAAGCTAAGCTGAATCTAAGGCGAGGAGGACTGGTTAAGGAAAAATGGGCAGACTGGATGGGCCAAATGGGTCTTAACTGCCGTCAATTTCTATGTTTCCATGTTTCCACCTGTGCTATGAGTTGTTTAGTAAAAATGTTATTATCGAGTATTTCTTACTTCTGGGTTCTGACTACGTATGAGTAA
>VKOC01044008.1:0-11163 GCA_009364415.1 Spea multiplicata | reverse complement strand
TTCGCTAGTTTTTTACTAAATTTCTCATTCTATAATTTCAGCTAATCATACAACTATGGTATCAAAAGAAAGCTCTCTCTCCTTGAAAAACAATATATATAGTTTACATGGGTACACTATTCACAGGAAAAGAGAATAATTGCTGAACCGACATAGCGCAAAAATGGCAAAATTGCTCCGGGACTTGAGGTACCAAAAACCTCTGGGATTGAAGGGGTTAAGTAATTGCAATTTGATCCATATTACTTAATTTATTTTCATTCACAGAATGTTTCATGTATTCATGTATACATTACAGTTGATTATATATCATATTTGTGTTGTCTGTTCTTAGAATAACCAACTTAATTATTTCAGGAGAACGCAGAAGATGGACATCCCTGTAAGTGGAAGCATCAGTACTCCTGAGGAACAGAACCAACCAATTAAACATGAGGAAGAGAGAATAGAACAGAACCAACCAATTAAACATGAGGAAGAGAGAATAGAACAGAACCAAACAAGTTCACATGAGGAAGAGAGAATAGAAGGCTCTGTCCAGGCAGACGAAGATGCTACGGACAGTGCAGGAATTTATAGATACATCAAAGAAGACCTTTTCACATCAGAAATTTTCAAAGTGGAGATACAAAACTTGCCAAAATACATAGGGTTTAATGACATAAAGAAATTCCTTGCAAAGTACGGACTTAACCCTCACAAAATCAAACTAATGCAGAAGCAAACGTTTGCATTTGTGACTTTCAAAAGTGAGGAGGAGAGGGACAAAGCAATGAAAGTCATACATGGAGTAATGTGGAAAAACCGTGCATTGAGTGTCCGACTTGCAAAGCCCAAGGCTGATCCTATCATGAGAAAGAGAAAACAAGAGGACGTTGAGAAGCATCAGCCAGAGACAAAGCGTCAGACTTTGCAGGAGGACACTGTGGAAGAACCACTTAGTAAGCAAATTGCAGATGTCGTGACTCCTCTATGGCAAGTTCCTTATGAAGAACAACTGTGTATGAAGGGAGACGAGTGTGAAAATGTGCTACAGAAACTGATCAAGTAACTTGCTCCTCTTCTCTTTGTCATCCTTGTCATACTATATTTGCCATTTTTTTTGCATAGTATTGAAAAGCAATTGTTAGACCGTCAACATCAGAATTCATGTAACAATGTAATACAATAACTTAGGCTCCTGTTTAACAATCACTAACAAGTAATGTTCCTCTGTGTGCAGCATTTTGATGGACTCAACAATTTCCTAGCAAGTGTTAGATATCTGAAATTCTGTGTATATAGACTGATGTGTATAACATATAATAGATTTATAAAGAATATGTAATATCTGTGCTTTAGCAGCAAATCTGCATAAGGATTTTGCACACAATCTTTATTTAGAACAATTATGTGACCTATACATGTAAAACAATGCATTGTTTTCAATGGGTTTAGGGACCGCCCATTGTCCTTAAGGGGTTAATTTTACATTTGTATTAACTAATAGAGGAAAAATGCTAAGTAAACACTGTACCTATTTTAAGCCATCATATTGAAAGTATGTTTCCCTTTCATTTATTTTCTTTTTTTATAGAGAGATTGGACACAGCAACAAGACCCAGTTAACGCGTTGGTTTGATCAAAAGCAGACTAACATATACTGCCCATTGGAGGGAGTAAAACCATCCCCCGCACAGGTAAGGGATGCAAAATGTGCGGAATTACAAATACGTGTATACATATGTGCATACTTAATTTTTGTAAAGGGGCATGTAAGTTTGTGTGTGGCAATGAAGTTTATTGACTTCATGTACTAGCTTTAGGGTTGTATTTTTTTGTGTGTTGCAACCCAAATCATGTTATTAACTATTATAACCAGATGTAAGTAGGGATTTATTCAACCAATCTCAAGTCCTTTCACCCGAGGCGTCCTTTAGAGTTTGAGCATTCCTATGGCAGAAGGAAGGATGCAGGAAGGGTTAAGTGTTTCTGTTTCCCAAAGTGCAATGGGATAAAGAATTATGCGTTTGGCTTGGCTATACGAGACCTTTGTACACATGTGAATAGACTTCACTCTGAAGTACTGATGCAGTCCTTCTTAATTGCGACATGTTAGATTTCTTCACAGGTAAACAAAATAAATACTGATTCTTGATTTTATACACAGGAAATGTGGAGTTTTAGGTAAAATTGTGCATTTTTTTTCTTATACAAGACAGAGTATCGAAACAAATGCGAGTTCCTGGTTGGGATTAGTGCCAACCAAGAAGACAAGACCGTGGGCTGTCGGCTTGGAAAATATAAAGGTGGTACATGTGCAGTTGTGGAACCGTATGACACAATTCACATTCCGACGGTCACCAAGAAGGTTGTGAAGGCTTTCCAGGAGTACATCAGGTACGTTGTTGACCTGTTATTTGACCAGCATTACACTGATATGTGCTTCTATGTATTTTTTTGACAATGGCAATGTATTCTAAGAAGGAATGGGTAACTGTTTTCAGTGATTGATTTTCAATCATTGGAGCCATACAACAGCTGAAGTGCCTGTGATTGTCTAAACCTGTGGAAGAAAAACACGCATTGACCAAATGAAATGTTTTTTTACAGGCTAGAAACTGGACTGCTTTTCCATAGAGCAAATGGGCCAGCTGCCCAGAACCAGCCATCATTAGGGACTTCTACTGCCCATTTGGGCCGCTAACTAAATGAATGGCAATATAAACAAAGAACAGTAGTGTTTGTAGTGGTATTTGGCAAACACACACCAAAAAACTTAAAGCTAGATGAAGACTGCTCTCAGGTTCTCCATTACATGAGCCTCTTGCCAACACACCAGAGCATGGTCCTATATAGAAATCATTTTAAGTAATCATATTATGTGCACGGCAGGTTCGAAGCTGAGATGATGTTTGGTAGGAAGGTGGATTAATAAGACACTTGTTTGATCTTTGCACATAGGACGACTCCATATGCATGTTACAGTCCTGAATCCTATGAAGGCCACTGGAAGCAGCTCACTGTCCGTAGCAGCAGGAAGGGACAAGTCATGGCTATAGTATATTTTCATCCCCAGGTGTGAAGAATTTGGAAATTAATATTTTTTTTGTTGTTTTTGAATTACATTGAGTATATTTAATTTTTCTTTCTAACTTTCAGAAACTGAGTAAGGAAGCTCTCGCGGAGCTTAAGTCATCGCTGGCAACATATTTTACAGAAGGCTCAGGAATAGACAGTGGTGTCACCTCCCTGTATTTTGTTGAAGAAGGGCAAAGGTGAGTGTCACGGAAGCCCCAAAAACAACAGGAAGAACCTTCACCTGCCTGCCAGCTCTCACCGTGATGTTAAGGGGGGCATGTGGATGTGTTATAGTTAATGGAAGGCCCAGAGCAACTATACCTTAACCCAAAACCTCTTCACCCCACATTGGCTGCCACCACCAAGTTCTATTTAAGGTTAACCCCATTCAGCTGATCAAACTCTATAATAACTCAATTTCATTTAAAAAAAAAAAAAAAATTAAAACTTTCGTATTAGTAGTGTACACGTTCCAAACATAGGGAACTAGGTGATCTATTCTTAGTTCCCAGACTCTGTTTAGTGCATGCCTGCACTAAACCTCGACTATAGGCCGCACCTCCACTATAAAGACCTAAGGTGGGGGGGAGTGCGGCCTATATTCGGGCCAATATGGTATATTTCCTCCTCATTGTATTTTCTGCTTATAGTCTATATGGTTCTGTTAAATTCAAAGAAAAAAATGTAGCACCCTCCCGCACTCCTGCATGTAATCGCATCCAAAAAATTTTAATTTAGCCTTATTTCTTTAATTTTATTTTTAGGAAGTCTCCTAACATGGAGGATTTACCTGTGGAACATGTAGCTGGAGACCATTATATACATGAAGAGCTGCTGGGACTTACCTTTCGTATTTCACCACATGCTTTTTTCCAGGTACGGACAGATTCTGTCCTTGTACACAGACAGACTTCTTTTAAAATGTTGAGAGTTGTTTGGTCTTTTTGGAAGGAAAAAAATGTTCAATAACAACCTACCTTGAAGATTTTATCTAGTTATTCAATTCATTTTGAGCTCTTGCGATGTGGCACAAACAAGTAATTGTTTAAAATATTCTGTGTGTGTGTGTAGTTACACAGTGATCATATACTGTATATATATTTTATATTCTGATACATAGCGATTGCTAATATTTTAAACTGCTCCCTTGAAGACTTCTTCTTGTGATTTTGTACATATAAATTAAGATTTGTAAGTGCCCTTACAGGATGATTGGAGGTTAGAGATGGGGGGGGGATTACAGAGTTGTTAAAGGGTCTGTAGGTTAGGGTCAGTAGTTTGTGGAGCCAATGGAGCGATTGGCATAGTAGAGCAGCAGATATGGAATGGTGTTGCAATAATCCAGATGGTATATCACAAGGGATTGGATTAATATTTTTGTTGTTTTTTGTGAATGGGCAAATTCGGAAGATGTTTTTCTGGTGAAAGTGGCAGGATTTGGTGAACAACTAAATGTGAGGCATGAAGACAGCAGAGTGGCCAAAGCAGCAATCTTGGTTGATTGGAGTTTCAACCATAAGAGAAATGTCAGGAATTGAGGTCAGAGCAGATGTCGGGATTACCATAAACCCAGTCTTGGAGATGTTGAGCTTTAGGTAGTGGGATGCCATGTCAGAAAGACAGTTGATGAGGCCAGTTAGAAGAGAGGGTGAAAGGTCAGGAGAAGAAATATAGATAAGGCTGTTGTTTGTGTGTAGGTGAAACTGGAAGCCAAAAGAAGATACCAGTTGTTCAAGGGAAGAGCCCTGAGGAACATCAACAGATAGCAGCGGGGGGTTTTAGCAAGTTCCAGTTATTTAAGATTTTTGACTACTTGTACTGTATGAAACTACAGGTAAACACCCTTGCAGCAGAGGTTCTGTACTCGACGATAGCAGACTGGGCTCGGCTGGACCAGAACAGCACTGTGTTAGATGTCTGCTGTGGTACGGGAACAATTGGCATCTCCTTGGCCAAGGTAAGTTGCAATGCCTTTAAATTTTAATGCTACATAGCATATATTAGCTGTTGTTGTTGTACAGAGGTCCTTAAATAGACACAGGCATGATTTTGACTATAGCAAAATAGTAATTTGCTCAGCCAAATGGAAGAGCTATGCATTCTAAGCTCACAAACTGCAAATAAACCAGAAGTTCTACATACAATGAAATTTAATGAGTTTTGAAGAGTAGTTATCTGTGGTTTTTATTTGGGCAAGCCGTAGTGTCCAGCACTAGGGATGCACCTAAATGAAAATTCTGGATTCAATTCTGGAAACCAAAAGTGACTCCCCCACACCTTTAAAAAATAAATAAAATAAAATTATAGATATGATTAACAGCAGTCACACTCCTATCATACCCAGGCAGCCAGTACATGCTAGAACCTTGGCATGAGTGTGATTACAGGCTCCCTATACCATGCTACCACCCCCACACACGCACACTTACACATCCATGCTCATTCACACACACTCATTTAAATACTCATTCATTTCATTAATCACGCATACTTGCTCATACAGTGTTTTTTGTTTGAGACCCTGGGCAAGCCCTCCTATGTTGGCCCCCCTCACTTCTCAATGTGAATCTGTGATAGTTTACAGTTTGTCCTCATATTATGGGAGACACAAGTGAAGTAACCTCTTTCAAGCTCCCAGGAGCATTAATCCAATGTTGGTGTGAACACTGAAGCTACTGCAGATAGTAACTCCTATGACACTCGCCCAGCAAAGTGCCAGTCTACTACAGCCAGTGTGAAAGAATGGCTGAGACTATGACAGACTAAGAAATATACAAGTGTTATTGAGATGAGAATGTTGTTGCCGTTAAAACTGAAGACTTTGAGAAAGTTTCTATGTTGTCTTAATGTGATTTAATCGGAGGAAGAATTAACAAATCTGCAAAGGTTTATGTACTTAATATGAAAGCTCAGTTGATGTTTTGTCCTGTAATTCATCCATCCATAATCCATAATTCCTCAGGCCTCAATAAAATGAAAGTGTTTTTAAATCACATGCCAATTTGAATGAACACATTTTTCATTAGCAGACTACTTTTCCGCTTTACAAACATTAAGGTGTTCCGGTTGCCCTGACTTGTTTTTTTTCCCCCTCTCCCCCTCTCAAAGAAAGTGAAGAAAGTTGTTGGAATTGAGCTGTGCCAGGAAGCTATTGCAGATGCCAAAGCTAATGCACAAATTAACAGTAAGTAGCGCCACCCCCTATTTGTAACGTACACCACCAGCTGGAAATAGAATAGTAATATAACTCCTCAACTTTGCAGACCTGAAGAATGTGGAATTTCAATGTGGTAAAGCAGAAGACATTTTTCCTGGCCTGATTAACTCCCTTTCATCTCAGAACCTTGTAGCCATTATCGATCCTCCTCGAGCTGGCCTTCGTAAGTTCAGTATTTTGTAATTAATAAACAAACAAATGGACCAAAAATAGACATTCTCACTATGATATTTATTTGTGATCATCTCTCCAGATTCCAAAGTAATTATTGCAATCAGAAGAGCTGAGCATCTGAAGCAGCTGATCTATGTTTCATGCAACCCCAAGGCTGCAATGGCCAACTTTGTTGAGTAAGTGTTGTATAGTTGGCTAAGAAAGATTAGTCTATTTTAAAAATCAACATTCTGGGTCAGTGCCGTTCACGTGGAGAGTAGGTTTGCCATGTCAGCATACATACATACATATATTTCACAGAGACTGCACATGTAAAATGCTATCCAGCAATATGTGGCCTATATATTAGACTGCAAGGCGAGCAAAATCAGTTTTTCATTTTTGGCGCATTTGTTTTTTTGTTTTGTTTCAAGTTCAGTATTTTCAATGGAGAGGTCCCTGCCATCTTCTAGACTCGCAGGGCTTACCTAAAACAGCAGTATCTTGTGCCTCTTTTCTGTAGAGTGAGGGCATCTGGCATTGACTAATGGATAACAAATATTTGGAGGCTTCTTGTTTATCGTTTCATTGTCCCACCTCTTTTTTGCAGATTCTAAATCTACTGTATATGCTTGTGCCACTCCAGCCAACACATGGCATTGTGCATAGTGGTCTTTGGCTTGCGTGCAGCTACCGAGCCATGGAATCCCTCCATGAAGGTTGTGCTGATGTTGCTTCTAGAGGCAGTTTTGAACTCCGTAGTGAGCGATGTTACAGAGAACAGGCCTTTCTGTATACCATGTATGATGATACATGGTATACAGAAGGGTTACTGGCTGCCAATAAATCAACAGTGGCCTAGAATGTTGGTTGGGCACCTCTATAAACAGTAATGCGTTTGACTCGCTCGCTGAAGCACAGGCATTCTGAAAACACTGAAAGTGAGCTTCATTCTTTTATAAATGAGAAATCTTGTTTCTTTTAAATCTATTTTATGTTGTGTTCTGGAGGCTACAGGTTTAAATTTATAGTAGGCATACCAGCTAAATAGTTTGTTAAAATGCAATATCTCTATAGCCTTTCTGCTTATACATGATTTTTTCCCCCTCTTTTTATTTAGTCTCTGTCGTGCTCCCTCAAATCGTGTCAAAGGACGTCCTTTCAGACCTGTGAGAGCTGTGGCTGTAGACCTCTTCCCTCAGACACCTCACTGTGAACTTCTTATTCTGTTTGAGAGGGTGGAAAACACAAGTGAGCCGCCTAACACGGACAGCACATTTCAAAGAGTAAGCGTGCCGCCTAATGACCTAGACCCTGCTCTTCAAAGCACAAGTGAGCAGGCTTGTGACCCAGACCCTGCACTTTAAAACATGTTTACTTACCTGGACCTCTCATTTCAAAGCAGTGATGTCTTTGAGTTTCAGCCAGGCAAAAGGGGGGACTTGGTTAAAAACAACCCAAAAGCAGTGCAGTTAAAGGTATTCTTCAATTTGTAATTAACAAGTATACTTCCTTTCTGAGTTTATTGCTACATGGGACCAGTATTACCCCATTATGCTTATTTTACATTGCTCCAAAAAGATTTAAGTTCTGAAATAAAAATACCAAGTCAATTACAGTTGCATTTTTGCCTTGTGTCTTATTTTCATAACTGGTGATTGTGGTTGACCAAATGGCACACAGACAATACTTTAAAGCCTTGGAGTATAAAGCAAAGAAGGCTGTGAAAAATTGCCGTTTCACTTTTTGATCTTTTCTTCAAATACACAAAAATACTCTGCTCTCATGGATATTAACCAAATGCAAACACGACACAGGTTTATAAAAAAAAAAGAACTGTTAAATATATGTCTGTCACAATTATTAGGACTCTTAGTCAATACTTTGTGCTACCTCCCTTTGCCAAGATAACTTCACCTATAATGTCTGATGAGGTTGGCAAATACACTGGTGACTTTATTAGGTACACCTTGCTAGTTGGACTCCCTTTTGCCTTCAGAAGGTACTGGAAACCTTCCTCAGAAACTTTGGTCCAAATGGACATGGTGGTATCATGCAGTTGCTGCTGCTTTGTTGGCTGCACATCCATAATGCAAATCTCCCGTTCCACCACATCCCAAAGGTGCTCTATTGGATTGAGATCCGGTGACTGTGGAGGCCATTGGAGTACAGTGAACTCAGTGTCATGTTAAAGAGGCCAGTTTGAGATGATGGGAGCTTTGTGACATGATGCATTATCCTGCTGGAAGTAGCCATCAGAAGATTGGGTACACTGTGGTCATCAAGGGATGGACATGGTCAGCAACAATACTCAGGCTGTCGTGTTTAAACAATGCTCAATCTGAACCGTTAATACAAGGCAGGATGGATCCATGCTTTCATGTTTACGCCAAAGTCCGACCCTGTCATCTGTCACAGCTAGAATCAAGACTCATCAGACCAGGCAACATTCTTCCAGTCTTCCATTGTCCAATTTAAGTGAGCCTGTGCGAATTGTAGCCTAAGATTCCTGTTAGCTGACAGGAGTGGCACCCAGTGTGGTCTTCTGCCACTGTAGCCCATCTGCTTCAAGGTTCGATGTGTTGTGCGTTCAGAGATGGTATTCTGCATACCTTGGTTGTAGGGAGTGGTTATTTCGGTTACTGTTGCCTTTCTGTCATCTTGAACCAGTCTGCCCAATCTCCTCTGACATCAACAAGGCATTTTCGTCCACACAACTGCCGCTCACTGGATATTTTCTCTTTTTCGGACCATTCTCTGTAAACCCTAGAGATGATTGCGCTTGAAAATCCCAGTAGATCAGCAGTTTCTGAAATACTAAGACCAGCCTGCCTGGCACCAACAACCATGCCACGTTCAAAGTCACTTAAATCTCCTTTCTTCCCCATTGTGATGTGTGGTTTGAATGTCTACATGCCTAAATGTATTGAGTTGCTGCCATGTGATTGGTTGATTAGCAATTTGTGTTAAGCAATTGAACAGGTGTACCTAATAAAGTGGCAAGTGCAGTGTACATGGGAAGCGATCTGAGACCATTCCTTCTAACAGAATCTTTCCAGAGCCTTCAAATTTTGAGGTGTACACTGGAGGACTCTTCTCCTTGGTTCAGCCACAGGCTTTTTACGGGGTTTAAGTCAAGGGGCTGGGTTGGCCATTGTAGGGCTTTGATTTTATTATCAATTAACCATTGTTTTTTTCGATTGTGTTTTGGATCATTGCCCTGCTGGAAGGTCATTTTAAGCTTTCTGGCAAAGGGAATCAGGTGTTTATTTAATATCTATATTTGATAGGATGCATATGGCATTGTGGACGCTAATACAATTTCCAGGGCCTCTGGCAGAAAAACGGCCCTAAAACCAACTTTTTTTGCCAAAAAGCTCTATTTTGGTTTCATCTGACCGTAGAACCAATCCTATTTGAGGCCCCAGTATTGCCTGGAAGAAGATGGTTGAGTTTGTTTTAGGATGAGAGTAATAGGGCATTTTGTGGCCTACAGCTTGTGGTGATGTAGGTGACTTCAGATTGTAGTTTTGGACTTTTTGACCCCAAGACGCAACTAACTTCTGCAATTCTCTAGCTGTGATCCTTGGAGATTTTTGGGCCACCTGAACCAACCTCTTTCACAGTGTGTTCAGACAATAGACACACGTCCTCTTCCAGGCTGATTGATTAATAACATTTTGAGTTGATTGGAACTTAATTATTGCCCTGAAGGAAATTGACATTTTCAATGCTATTTCTATTTTCTTATAGCCACTTACCATTTTGTTGAAGTGTTAGAAAAATGCTTGTGTTATCGTAAATATCATTGCTGACAAAGACGTAAGAAAACAGGAAATGCCTAATCTATGATGTATTCACAGGTTATCCTTGAAACTATGCCAAGACATCTACTCCATGCTTTTTTTATATCTATGCAAAGGGTCAAGTATAGGCCATTCTTAATTATGCAGTTTAAAAGGCGTTAACTGCTTGAAAAGTAACCAATCAGGATATACCATTAGAAGTAGATAAGATGTTATATAAACCATGTAACCTAAACATGTAATTAGACAACGCTTTGACTTGTGTTTGTTGTGTGCCTTGTCTCGATTATGATCTGAATAAAGGAAACTTTCTGAGGCGAATTCGACCAATAATTCAACCAACATGAAGCTCAACAACCTTTTGCTGCTCATCACAGATACACTGATCAGCCATAACATTATGACCACTGACAGGTGAAGTGAATAACACCGATAATCTTGTTCTCATGGCACCTGTCAGCCGGTGGCAATTAGGCAGCAAGTGAACATTTAGTCCTCAGTTGATTTATTAGAAGCAGGAAAACCAGGCAAGCGTAAGGATCTGAGCAACTTTGACAAGGGGCAAATTGTGGTGGCTATGGGACTGGGTCAGTGTTATTCACTTCACCTGTCGGCGGTCATAATATTATCGGTGTATTTCAACTATATTTTTCTCGTATGAATTCATAGGAGTGCCACTAATTGTGGCACACATACATTTAACATTTTCTATTATTGCATAAACCCATGTTGTGTTTGCAATTGTATGATACCCATGAGCATTTCTGTGTATTGTTTGAGGAAAAGATTAAACAATAAAGACAATTTTTCACATCCCTCTTTGCACGTTGTTACCAAGGGGTCGGAATATTTGTGGAGGGCGCTGTATGTAGACTGGAGAACAAACTTGGTAAACCGTGTTCACCCTAGTAATGTCTGTACAGTGAT
>VKOC01043336.1:0-12793 GCA_009364415.1 Spea multiplicata | reverse complement strand
TCTTTTAAGGAGAAGATTATTTTCATTAGGTTTCATTAGGCTTTCATCTTCACTTTTTTATGAAAGGCAGCTGTAAAGCCACGGGGCCTGGTGGCTGTCCATTTTTTTTAGATTTTTAATAATGTTTTTCATTTTGAACAAGGAAAGCATTCTATTTAGCATATCTAATTTTTCCTTAGTTATTTTTGGATGTATGAATTTATCAAAAAATGTACCAACCTCATATAACACTGTCATGTCTCATAAATTATACAAAAATCTATCCTAATCTGCAAAGGCACTTGCGATCCTTTTGGGTGGCAGAATACATTTATCGCCAACTATTATTCTACAAATTGTGTTATTTTTAGCTTAGCAGTGTATTCCTTAAGATATTGATTTATTCATTTTCTCATAAGTTTGATATTTCCAACGTATGCAACCCTGATTTAGATCTTTCAACTTTAGCAAGTTTTAGAGAGAACTAAGATGGGATTTCTGCTCTATTATTCTTGAATTTTGAATCTAGTTTTATAAACAGCTGGACTCAAGTGTATGGGGTTTGTCAGCTAGAGGAGGACATTGTCTGCGTATATTGTTATCTTATCTTTTTGTTTATCCATTTGAACGCCTTGAATTTTCTGTACAAACCCGATTCTCAATCTTCTAGTCACAATTTTTCTGAAAATCTTAAGATCTAAGGCTATTAATGAAATTGGATGATAGTTAGAGGTATATGAATGATCAGTTCCGGTTTTAAATACGGGGGCAAATGTAGCATATAGTCTTTTCCTGTTTTTAATATAGGGGTAAACATAAGCTATGGTGTCTGTTGAGGAATAGAATTATAAAGCAAGGTTTTTTATTAATAATGGTGCATTTATGTTATCCCTTTTGTTATATAAAAATGAGGTTTAAAGCCACCCAGACATGTTTCTCAATCTCTCAGACATCATTTTTTGAGAAAATCTTAACATCTAAATTTGTTAATGAAATAGGATAATAATTTTAGGAATAGGAAGGGTCTATACCATTTTTTGGATAGGCGTTAACATAGCATATAGCATCTCTTGAGGTATAGCATTAATCAATGTGGTCTATTAAGTATATCTAGTTTTTCCTTATATATTTTTTTGAGGTTTTAATTTATCAAAAATGTATCATATGATGACAAATTTTAAAAATATACAAAGATCTATAGTAATCTGTAAAGGCACTAAAGATCTCTTTGGTTGACAGAACACTTTTATCACCAGCTAAAATTTACCAAATTGTCTAATTTTTAGTTTAGTTGGTTTATTGGTTAAAATCCTGTCTATCCTATTGTTGCTGTAAAAAGCTTTTGGTTTAGATATAGAATTGCTTTGTTTGTTTTTTTCATATATTTTCTGCCGTATGTACTGATTGATCTTTGATATTTCCAAAGTAAATTAATCTGATTTTCTCAGCTGTAGCAAGTTTAATATGTGTCTCAGATAGGGTGCCTTCCCTGTTCTTAGCCTAGTTTTATAAACAGCTGGACTTAATTGTACTGGATTTGTCAGAGATAGGAGGACATTGTCTGCGTACAATGTTATCATTATTATTATTATCTTTTATTTATATAGCGCTTAATGCAATACTTATATTCAAGGGGTATGGCAAGCTTACTATCTTATCATTTTAAATATGTATTTGAACCCCCTGAAATCTAAATTTTGTATAATAAGGCTAAAGGTTCAATCTTCATAATATATAATAATGGTGCTAACAGGCATCCTTGTCTAGTGCTATATTTGATAGGGAACAAATCCGATTCAATCACAGGACCAACTACTTTTGGATATGGATTTGAATGAAGAATCATTGTATTATTATTATTAAAAAGGAAGACAATATCAATTATTTCCAATACTATGTCTAAAAGCTTCCATTTGACCTAATCAAAAGGTCTGAGATCACTGTTCTCAATCTCTCAGCCAAAATGTTTAAAAAATCTTAAGATCTAAAGTTATTAATGAAATTAGATGATAATTGCAGGCATATCTAGGTTTTCCTTAGTTGTTTTTGGAAGTTTTCATTTATCAAAAACTTACCAATATCATATGAAAATCTTTCTCTGGTAAAATATAAAAAGATCTATAGTAATCTGCAAAGGAGCTTGCCATCCTATTTGGTGACAGAAAACTTTTATCACCAACTATACTTCTTCAACTTCTTATTTTTAGCGTGGTTAGTTTATTTGTTTAGATTTCTTCCCTGTTCTTCTTCAGTTTTCAGCATAGTTTTATAAACAGTTGAAATTAAGTGTATCGGATTTATCAGAAATAAGAGGACCTCATTTGCATACAATGTTTTTATGTGATTTGTAGTATACGTTTGAGTCCCATGAATTTCTAGATTTTGTATAATCATTAAGTTTAAAGGTTCTATTATCATTATATATATAATTATATTGCTAACAGGCATCCTTGTCTAACCCTGGTAAAGTAACCCTGGTGTAACCTTTCAGCTTCAGAAAGTTTAATATGACTCTCAGATAGGGTGTCTTCCCTGTTCTTCAATTTTGAGCCAAATTTTATAAACACCTGGATCGAGGTTTGTCAGAGATAGAACATGAATTGTGTACAATGTTATCTTCTGATTTTGAGTATCCATTTGAACCCCCTTAACCTCTTGATTTTGTATAATCATAAAGGCTAAAAGTTCAATGGTGATAATATATAATAATGATGCTAACATGTATCCTTGTCTAATTCTGTATTTGATAGGGAACAAATCTGATTGAATAATAGGACCAACTACCTTTGAATATGGATTTGAATAAAGAATCATTGTATTATTCTTAAAATGGAAAACAATATCAAATATTTCCAATACTATGTCTAAAAGCTTCCATTTAACCCAATCAAAAGCTATTTGAGCTTCTAGTGCTAGTAAGACAAAACAAGTTTATTGCTGATTAATTTTATGTATCAAATTAGATATCTTTAAGGTATTGTTTGTCAAACTCCAACCATTGACAAACCTTAATTATTATGTATAAAGTCTGAGATCACTGTTCTCAATCTCTCAGCCAAAAATGTTTAAAAAATCTTAAGATCTAAATGTATTACTGAAATTAGATGATATTTAGAGGCATGTGAAGGGTCTTTACAGGTTTGGTTATGGCATCTCCTGAAGTATAGAATTACAAAGAAAGGTTTTCATTATAATGTTGCAATAACTACTCTTTTGAATAATAGGAGGCTGTAAAGCCACTCAGGTCTGGTGCCTTTCCATTTTATTTATATTTGTAATAATATTTTAAATTGTGAACAAAGAATGAGGTCTATTTAGCATATCTAGGTTTTCTTAGTTGTTTTTGGAAGTTTTAATTTGTCAAAACTTACCAATATCATATGAAAATCTTTTTCTAGTAAAATATAAAAAAGATCTATATAAATCTGCAAAGGCACTTGCAATCCCTTTGGGTGACAGAATTTTTTTTTATTGCCAACTATAATTCTTCAAATGTCTTATTTTTTAGTTTAGTTAGTTTATTAGTTTAGATTTCTCTATCCTATTGTTTTTTAAATACCACTTCTGGTGTTCTGTTTTAGATATTGAATTGTTTTATTTATTTTCTAATCATTTTTCTCCTGTTTATCCTCTCCAATCTTTGATATTTTCAAAGTTTGTATCCCTGATTTTAATATTTCAGCTTTAGCAAGTTTTAGATAGGACTCAGAATGGGTTTCTTCCCTGTTCTTCTTCAATTTTGAGCCTAGTTTTATAATGTGTGTATCGGATTTATCAGAGATAGGGGGATATCACCTGCATACGTGCTTTTGAGTATCAATTTGAGCCCCATGAACTTCTAGATTTTGTATAATCATTAAGTTTAAAGGTTCAATTAGCTATATATATATATATATATATATATATTATATATATATATATATATATTTATAAATTATATTGCTAACAGGCATCCTTGTCTAGTGCCATTTTTGATAGGAAACAAACTTGATTTCATTATAGAACCAAGTTTTGCACATGGAATGGAATAGAGAAACATTGTATTGTTCTTAAAATGTTAAATAATATGACATATTTCCAATACTATGTCTAAAAACGTACAATTAAACTCATCAAAGGCCTTTTCAGCTTCTAGTAGTAGTAATACAGTTTCATTTGTGGCTGATTAACTTGATGTATCAGATTAAATATCTGTGAGATATTATCTCACAAACTCGTACTCAGTACAAACCCCGATCATTATGTAGAATATCTGAGATCACTGTACTGAATCTCACAGCCAAAATGTTGGGGAAAACCTTAAGATCTAAGTCTATTAATGAAATAGGATGATAATTAGACGTATGTGAATTGTCTTTTCCGGTTTTTAATATAGGGCTAAACGTAGCATATAGTATCTCCTGAGGTATAGAATTATAAAGAAATGTTTTTATTATTAATGGTGAATTAATGTTGTCACTTTTTTATGAAAGGAGATTTTTTAGGATTTTTTAGCATTAGTCTTATGTTTAGTTAGTTCATTACTTAAATCTTCTCTTTTCTGTTGTTAAAGCATTTGGTTTCGATATGCAATTGCTTTGTTTATTTTCTCATAAATCTGCATGCTCTCTCCCATCTTTGATAGTTCTTGAGAAAGTGACTCTGATGTTAACCTTTCAGCTTTAGAAAGTTTAATATGTATTTCAGATAGGGTGTCTTCCCTTTTCTTTTTTAATTTTGAGCTTAGTGGACTCAATTCTGTAGGGTTTGTCAGAAATGGGAGGACATCATCTTCGTACAATGTTTTTATGTGATTTTGAGTTTCCTTTTGCACCCTCTCAACAACTAGATTTTGTATAATAATTAAGGCTAAAGGTCAAATAATGACAATATATAATAATGGTCACTGTGGTCTAGCTTCATTTTTGATAAGGAACAAATCCAATTCAATCATAGGACCAACTTCTTTCACAAATGAATTAGAGAATCATTGTATTATTCTTAAAATGTAAAGTAATATGTAATATTTTCAATATTATGTTAAAAAGTTCTATTTAACCTTATCAAAGGCTTTTTCAGCTTCTAGTGCTTGTAAGACAGAACCAGTTTGTTGCTGATTAATTTTTAAATATCTTTCAAGTATTATTTGAGAAATCCTTACCCTCGAGAAACCCTGATCATTATGTATAAGGTCTTAGATCATAGGTCTCAATCTCTCAGACAACATTTTTGAGAAAATCTTAACATCTAAATGCATTAATGAAATAGGATGATAATTATAGGAATGTGAAGGATCTTTGCCGGTTTTTAACATAGGCATTAACGTAGCATATTGCATCTTGTGAGGTATCGAAATATAAAGAAAGGTTTTTATTAATGTTATCACCTTTTTATATAAAAAGAGGCTTTAGAGCCACTCAGACCTGGTGCCTGTCCATATTTTTAGATTTTTAATAATATTTTTAATTTTGAGAAAGAAAGCTCGATTTATCATCCTAATTTTTTCTTATAAATTATAAGAAATATATAAGTCAGATAATATCTATATATAATATATATTATATATATATATATATATATAAGATATTATCTGACAAACTCCTACCCCGGACAAACCCTGATCATTGTGTATAAGGTCTGAGATCACCTTTTTTTATCTCTCAGACAGATCTACATTTATTAAAGGAAAGGATTATAATTAGAGGCATGTGAAGGGTCTTTACTGGTTTTTGAGATAGTATTTAATGTAGTGTTATAGTATTTAAGGCATCTGAATGATCTTTTTCTGTTTTTAAGATAGAGTTAAATGTAGCATATAGCATCTTTTGTATGTAAAGAATTGTAAAGAAAGTTTTTCATTATCATTTTTTTAAAGGAGGCTGTAAAGAACAAAGAAAGGGGTCTATTTAGCATATCTAGTTCATTCTTACTGATTTTTGGAAGTTTTAATAATTAAAAACTTACCCATATCAAATGACAAATATCTATAGTAATCTGCAAAGGACCATGCCATAGGTGACAGAAAACTTTTATCGCCAAATATAATTCTCCAAATTATGTTATGTTAAAAAATTCACTGCTCTATTGTTGCTGTGCTGCAGCTTTTGGTTTAGATTTCTAGAATTGCTTTGTTTATTTTCTCGTAACTTTTCTGCTGTATATCCTCTCCAATCTTTGATATTTCTAAAGAATGTATCTGGTGGTAATCTTTCATCTTTAGCAAGTTTAATATGTATCTCAGATGTATGTCAGATATAGGACGACATCATCTGCGTATAATGTTATCATATGATTTTGAGTATTCATTTGAGCCCCCTGAATTTCTAGATTTTGTAGAATCATTAAGGTTAAAGGTTCAATGGTCATAATAAATAATAATGGTGCTAACAGGCATCCTTTTTTAGTGCCGTTTTTGATCGGTTTTAATCATAGGACCAACTACATTTCCATATAGATTTGAATACAGATTCATTGTATCATACTGAAAAGGGAAACCAATATTAAATATTTCCAATACTATGTCAAAAAACATCCATTTAACATTATCAAAAGTTTTTTCAGCCTCTAGTGCTAGTAAGAGAAAACTAGTTTGTTGCTGATTAATTTTGTGTATCAAATTAGATATCTTTCGTTTATTGTTTGACAAACTCCTACCATTGACAAACCTTGACCATTATGTATAAGGTCTGAGATTACTGTTCTCAATCTCTCAGCCTAAATGTTTTAAAACATTTTAAGATCTAAATGTATTAATTAAATTATAAATTAATTACAGGCATGTGAAGGGTCTTTACCAGTTTTTAAGCTAGGGTTAGGTAGCATATAGCATCTCTTGAGGTATAGAATTATAAAGTAAGTTTTTCATTAATAATGATGCAATAATATTATCACTTTTCTGTATAATTGGAGGCTGTAAAGCCACCCAAGTCTGATGCCTTTCCATTTTTTTAGATTTCAATAATATTTTTAATTGCAAATAAAGGAACTCTTTATTTAGCATATCTAATTTTTCCTTAGTTGTTTTTGAAAGTTTAATTTTCTCATCAATTTTCTCCTGTATGTTCTCTCTGATCCTTTATAGGGCCAAAGTAAGGAACTCTAAAGTTAACCTTTCAGCTTTTAGAAGTTTAATATATATGTCAGATAGGGTCTTTTCTCTGTTCTTCTTTAATTTTTAACCTAGTTTTATAAATAGCTGGATGCAATTGTAAGGGATTAGCCAGAGATAGGAGGACATCATTTGAGTTTCTTTTTGAACCTCCTGAACTTCTAGATTTTGTATAATTATTAAGGCTAAAGGTTCAATGTTCATAATACATAATACTGGTCCTAACAGGCATTATTGCCTAGTGCCATTTTTGATAAAGAACAAATCCAAATGAATCATAGGACCTAATATTTTTGCATATGGATCTGAATAAAGAATAATTGCATTATTCTTAAAAGGGAAAAAATATAAAATATGTCAAATTCTATGTCCAAAAACTTCCATGTATCCTTATCAGTCCTTTTCTGCTTCTTTTGGTAGTAAGACACATCTAGTTTGTTGTTGATTTTAGTTTACTTTATGTATCAGATTAAATATCTTTTGGGTATTATCTGACAAACTCCTACCCTGGACAAACACCGATTATCATGTGAAAGGTCACCATTCTCAATCTCTCAGACAAAATGTTTAAAGAAATCTTAAGATCTAAATTTATTAATGAAATTAGATTATAATTAGAGGTATGTGAATGGTTAAAGCTAGCATATATCATATAGGTATAGCATTATAAAGAAAGGTTTTCATTCATAATGGTGCAATCATTATTTTGTTTAATAGGAGCGTGTAAAGCCACCCGGATCTCGAGCCTTGACATTTTTTAATAATTTTTTATAAGATTTTCTAATAATAGTTTTAAGTTTGAACAAAGAAAGGGGTCTATTTAGCATATCTAGTTTTTGGAAGTTTCAAATTGTCAAAACTTAACAATATCATATGACAATCTTTCTCCCATAAATTATAGAAGGATCTATAGTAATCTGCAAAGGTGCTTGCCATCCCTTTGGGTGACAGAAAACTTTTATCACTAACTATACTTCTTCAACTTGCTTTATTTATTTTCTATAATTTATTTTCTATCATCATATCATTTTCCTACTGTTTAAACTCTCCGATCTTTTATATTTCCAAAGTATGCAACCCTGATTTAAACATTTCAGCTTTAGCAACTTTTAGATAGGACTCACATCACGTCTCTTCTCTGCTCTTCTTCAATTTTGAGACTAGTTTTATAAACAGCTGAACTTTAAAGTGTATGTGATGTGTCAGAGATAGGAGGACATTATCTGCATACATTATTTTTGTTTAATTTTGAGTATCCATTTAAACCCTGAACTTCTAGATTTTGTATAGGTTCAATGGTCACAATATATATATAATGGTGCTTTGTTGTATTGTTGTCTAGTGACATTTTTAATAGGAAACAAATCAAATTCAATCATAGGACCAACTATGTTAAATAATATGGCATATTTCCAATACTATGTCTAAAAACGTATCAAAGGCTTTTTTAGTTTCTAGTTTGTTGCTGATTAACTTGATGTATCAGATTAGATATCTGTCGGAATATTATCTGATAAACTCCTCCCTTAGACAAACCCGATCATTATGTATAATGTCTGAGATCACCGTTCTCAATCTCCCAGCCAAATTTTTTGAGAAAATCTTAAAATCTAAGGCTATTAATGAAATAGGATGATAATTAGAGGTATTGTCTTTTCTGGTTTTTAATATTGGGTATATGTAGCATATAGAATCTTTTTAGGTATAGAATTATAAAGAAAGGGTTTTTAATAATGATACATTAATGTTATTTTTTTTTATATAAAAGCAGGTGTAAAGCCACCCAGGCCTGGTGCGTTTTAATAATACCGGTAATTTTAATTTTGAACAAAGAATGGGGTCTTTTTAGAATATCTAGTTTTTCCTTAGTTATTTTTTGGAAAACTAATATCATCTGATAAATGTTTATCTTGTCCATTATACAAAGACATATGGTAATCTGCAAAGGCACTAGAGATCTCTTTGGGTGACAAAAAACTTTTATCGCCAACTATAACTCTTCTTATTGTCTTATTTTTAGTTTAGTTAGTTTATTAGTTAAAATGTTCCTATCCTATTATTGTTGAAATACCGCTTTTGTTTTACATATTGAATTGCTATTTTTATTTTCTCATAATCTTTTCCATGTATATCCTCTCTGATCTTTGATATTTATAAAGTGTAGTATCTATCTCAGATAGTGTTTCTTCCATGTTCTTCAATTTTGAGCCTGGTTTTATAATCAGCTGGACTCAATTGTACAAGGTTTGTCAGAGATAGGAGGACACCATCTGTATACAATGTTTTTGTATGATTTTGAGTTTTCCTTTGAAGCCCCTGTACTTCTAGATTTTGCATAATCATTAAAATGAAAGGTTCAATGGTCATTATATATAATGGTGTTAAGGCATTGTTGTCTCTTGGCATTTTTGATAGAGAACCAATCCTATTCGATCACAGGACAAAATGATTGTGCATATATATTTGAATCAAGAATCATATTTTTCTTAAAAGGTTAAATAATCTGAAATATTTCCAATACTATGTCTGAAAATTTCCATTTAACCAAAGGCTTTTTCATCTTCTAGTGCTAGACATAACTAGTTATTGCTGATTAATTTTATGTATCAGATTAAATATTATTTGGGTATTATCTTACTGACTCCTACCCTTGACAGACCCCGGTATTTATGTATTCTTCAATGTTAAGCCCTGTTTTAAGGTGATTAAGGATGCTAATATATTTTAAAGTAAAGCTATTTGTGAGATTATTAATGCAAACATTGTAGCATTATAGAAATATTTAACAATTTGCATGTATGTTGCATTCTTTACAGCTGCATTGAAGGAGAGCCACGTCAGAAAAGTTTAATGCACATAAGTCTGAAAATTAATTGTTTTAACCCTTTTTTTAACACAGTTTATTTCAGTTAATGGATGAATGTAGCAATGCCTTCGTTAACCAATGTTTAAAATATTATGCACTTAAATTTCATGAGAGAATGACCACAGAGAGGTAGATGTTTAAAGATATCTATTGTTAAAAAGTAGTATAATTTATATTAAATACATGTCTACATATATGTATAAATAATTAGCTCCAGGATTCAGCAGGGTCAGTATGAGGGTTGTGTATAGTCATATACCAAAGCTTTGTGTTCCTGTGTTCAGTATGTGGTTAATCATCCTTTACTTTTATACTCCTCCACAGGTCTTAGTACAGAATTAACCTCTTAGTGTCTTGAGGGAAGGACAATCTTTTCAGCCATGGTTCCCCAGAGGTTTCCCCCCAGGGGTTTTTCCTCTCCTGAGTGCTGAAGGATGACTCTTTGTGAGCCCAGAGGTAGTCTTTGTGGCCAGCCTTGACACTTACTTAATTTGGATTTAGGCAGCCAAAATGTTATAAATTAAATAAATATGTTTTAATTAAATGATTTGCCTGATTGTTGTGGTTTTTATTGTTCATGACTCTCCACGGCCATTGGCATCTAGATTGAAGTTATGTGGAGTTTAACTTTAGGTACATATGAAGACTGATCAGTATCCATTTTATAAATATGCAATTAGTTTTGGTTGGGTTTATATAAAAAGTCAAATTTCACCATAGAATTCTGTATAAAACAGCAAAAACATCCATAAGGATCTTAAATTAATACAGTTCACTAAATAAGTAATTACATGGTTGCATGTTATACATTTGCATATTTAAAAATATAAAGATATATTTGTAGGGGTCTAATTCGAGGAGGTAGGAGGTTTGCCTAGACCTACAAATGCCACCTAGGTAGGGATAGGGGGCCTGCCTTCTAGAAAAGAGAAGGGATAGGAAAGAGAAAGCTAAAATCTAAAAGCAAAAAATAGAAATTTAACCGGGGAGACAAGGGTAGGACACTCAAAGCGTCTGCGCCCCCATATAAACACCCAGAAGTATGAAATTGCCCTGCCCCCTCCATGAAAGCCCTGAAGTATTACATTTCTGCTCTCTCCCTCTATCCCTATTAGTGCCCCTAATGTATGAAATGCCCGGTCCCCCCCTTTTCCACCCCAAACCACCTAACCTTGAAGCAGAAAGTAAAAAGATTGCCTAAATGCCTAAACACCTCTCCTGGCATCCAAAGGGTGTATTTTATGAATGTCATTGCTCCCTAGCTGCGAGATTTAGAGGTGGGCATAGGTGGGATTTTATTTTCATATTTTATGTGAATACTTATCCCCCTAAACCCAGAGCACCAGCCATTAGGGAAGGGAGAGTGCTGTAGTGTGTACATGTCACATGCCGTCAAATGATTTATTATACTTTATGCCACCATACTTTTACATATAAATAATGTGTATGTTGTAATTATTGTAATTTTATAACAAAGCAGTGGTTATATACCTGTTACATTGCACATACTGTACTGTAATACATGAAACACCAATCCAGTAATAAGTATGTGATAATATAGGTGATATTATAATAGGAATATATAGTTCAACCGAAACAATAGCTATAAAAAATAAAAACACAATTTATATTGTATATAAATCTGCCCACAAGATGGAGCAATTTAGGTTTTAAGTGCAGGCACTGTGAATGAAGGATGGTTTCTAACCTTTTTTAGAAGCCTAGATCAATATTCTATTTTGTTATGTAAAACACAATATCACCAGTTAAAATTGTCTGTTTTAATAGAATTTTTTGACACTACGTCCCATTGATTGTCAGATTTAAACATAGTTAACTTAATACTGTTTGCTTATTATTACCCTGTAATCCACAGAGCCAATCACTTATCACATATAGTATATGGTGGCACATCAGGGTCACCAGTGTCTTGACAACAGCACCAGGTTATAACAACAGCAACTTATGCTCACTGTGTCTATTGAAACCCATGGGGCACAGGAACAGAAAGATCTATGATGCTTATGCCACAGGTCAACCTGCATCACAACATATCAGAGGCAGGGTTTACAGGGGGGAGTGCTGCTGGGCCCACTGGTAGCGGTATCTGATTTGAGTGGATATCCCTGTTTATATACTGCTGAAAGTGTGGGTTCCCAGTACATGAAGTCTCACTTTCTATTTAAGATATATTTCAGATAACTAACGAACACTTGAATTCGCTGCAATTCACATACATAAAATGCACCAGGATCCATAAAAATGGATTCCAGTATAATAAAAGACATGTTTCCTTATAAACTTTCCTGTTACTTGAACAATATATATATATATATATATATATATACACAGTATCTCACAAAAGTGAGTACCCCTTCACATTTTTATAAATATTTTATTATATCTTTTCATGTGACAACACTGAAGAAAGGACACTATGCTACAATGTAAAGTAGTGAGTGTACAGCTTGTAATAACAGTGTAAATTTGCTGTCCACTCAAATTAACTCAACACACAGCCATTAATGTCTAAAACCTTGGTAACGGAAGTGACTAGGAAGTGAAAAAGTGCAAATTGGGCCCAATAAGCCATTTCCCCTCCCTGGTGTCATGTGACCTCATGGCAAAGAACTCTCTGAGGATCTGAAAAAAAGAATTGTTGCTCTATATAAAGATTGCCTAGGCTATAATAAGGTTGCCAAGAACCTGAAACTGAGCTGCAGCATGGTGGGCAAGACCATACAGCGGTTTCACATGACAGGTTCCACTCAGAACAGGCCTCGCCATGGTCGACCAAAGAAGTTGAGTGCACATGCTTAGTGTCATATCCAGAGGTTGTCTTTCGGAAATAGACATATGAG
>VKOC01043299.1:0-12620 GCA_009364415.1 Spea multiplicata | reverse complement strand
CTGCTTACAATGGTGTGATGCATTAGTCTTTTTTATTTTGATGTCAAAGTGTTCCCAGCCTAACCTTTCTAAAGCTACCTCATGCGGTATTCCTAATAAATAATAAAAAAAACCTGAAAAAAGAAAACACGCCCATGTGGGCAAATGATTTCCCATTTAAAGAAAAAACACTGGATTAAATTACAGTGCTGTCGAATTTGATGGTATGACGTTCCTCCCCATCTTAGGTTATGGATGCCAAAGTGCTTTCCAGGGGAAAGCTACTGTATCAAATATGGACTCACTTGCTCATTACTGAAAATGTAGCTAGTCATAATGCCTTCCAGTCATTTAACACGTAAGCACTGATTTGCTGAAATGTTCTGCTACATGAGCAGAGCGAACACCTCTAGATGTGCAGATCGAACCCATAAATTGACAAACGGAGTAGGTTAGCACACATAGGAACTGGGTTTGACCCGGGCACCCTGGAAGAAGCCCTGTCAGTGCAGTGCTATTGGCCACACCCACTCCCAATCCCTCCCCTCAAACCCCACCCACTTCCACTAAACACTATGCATGGTTAGCCCCGCCCCTTCACAAAGTCACTCTCCAAGACGAGGGAGATCTCCAGGTAGTCTAAACCAGGGCGTTTCCACATACATAGATTAACAGCCAAATGAGCACTTTCAATATTTTAAGAGAAATAGCTGGAATTGGAATATTTATGACAGGAATAGCTATCTGGTCCTGCCAAGCTTAGGTTGATATAAGGGCCAAAGAAAGCAAAGGACACATAATAATGACCAAAAACACGCAACAATGTAGAGATAATGACACAGGGTTTTCTCCGCTGGACTGTAGCTGATCAGATTAGCTGTTACTACCTGCTGTATGGGTGGTCTTTTAAAGTATTGTGTTAACAATTCAAACTTGGGCAGCACACACAAACTTTTCTATTTTCCCATCTGCATCAGTCACCTTCCCAAGTATGATGGAATATGTTTAAGTAACATTTATGAGGAATGACGCAGAATTTAATAACTTCTCTTCATAGGTTTCACGTTTTTTTGAACCCACCTTCTACGTAGGTCTTCGGCTACAACTGCCCGGCAGCTGAAAAGGTAGGCTCTCAGGGACTTAAGCTGTTGTCTGAGACGCACAACATGTGCCAGGGCCTCAACATGTCTGTAGAGTAATGGGTTCTCCTGCTGTATGTCAATCAATGGCTCTTCAAATACATACTCCAAGAACTCTTTTGCTTGCTTGGATACCTGAAAAAAAAATTAAGAGGTCAGGTTGGTGCCTTAAGCCTGCAACAGATTTTCTTGAAACCTGATGTCTCCCTTTGTTTCCTTTGTACACTTTATACTAATTAAATACCCTTCTTAATCTCACAGTCGGGAATTATATTGTTAACCAGAGCACCTGCCTCATGGGACAGACTGCTTTATATAAAGCAGCTTTTCTTTCTCTGCTTCTTGTCAATAGATCCTCAATCACTGTGGAACTGAGTTACCGTATGAGAGGCAGGTTGGTTATATTCAACAATAGCGTAACAAAAGATTATTTTTTCCCATGTAAGAAATATTTGTTTCTTAATATGATTGCAACTGCTGCGATACTAAAACCAGGCATGTTTGTATATCAGTTCCTATAAAGCTGATTAGGATTATAAAATTCACCGGGTAATATTTAAAGTGATGTCACTATACCTTATTAAAAGTTAACTATTACAGTATACCCTTGCTATTGCATGGAAGACTCCATTATTAGTTTGGATTACCATTAGGGAAGGAGCATTAAAGGGTGCCTAAGAGAATGACCATCAGCAGGACAACAAAGTCTGCTGTTCCAAAAGACAAACAATAGTGTTTACCCCGTTGCGTTTGAGTAAGTGTTAAAATGTTTTAGACACACAGGCCAGACCTACTGTAGTAAGGATGTTGGATAATATTTTCGGAGCAGGGTACATATTGCACAGTAATTACTAGATTTCAATGCCATAGGGATATCCCATACTGTCATATTATTCCCAATACCGTATGGCTGGACATATTGGACATGGCTATCATTCTTATTATCTGTTGTTCAAACTATAAGGTAGAAGATGGAAACTGTATGGTGTTCACACAGGACAATAACTCTTACAAGAAAAACAATCACCTCTTGCATACTACCCGATATTTAAATACCATACTGAGAGTGATATACAGTATTTGACTTTCATGCACAATAATGTGACATTTATTGGACATCAATACTGTAACAACTGTAATGTGGCAGGCATACATAATTTTATTTCTGCCAAGTGGACGTCTCATGTATTACGGAACACAGATGGGTTTAAAAGATCTACCTGTTAATATATGTAATACACTATAATACAACATACTTACACATGTACCTACACACAGTATCATACCTACACACAGTATCACAGCTACACACCTGCAGTAACATACTTACACACACTAACATACTTACACACACACATGGAAGAACAAACTTATAGACAAAATCCTTACTTACACACATATTAACATACTTATTTACACTTACACAAACACAAAAAACCTTTGTTGGTTTAGGAGGGGGTAGGCTGGGGCCAACTCTTCTGCTCCTTTGAGTTCCCCACACGCTACGTCTGAGCGCTGGGAAATGACGCCATATTCTGACATTCAGACTCAGCGCGTGGGACCTGAGGAAACGGGCCCTGAAGCCACAGCCTAGCGGTATGTCGGAACTAAAAGTGCCTGTTCAGTGGTTTGGAAGGTTTTGTGCAGGTGAAATGGTATGGCCCAAGACCCAACAAGGGTATAAGGCACATAATGTGGGTGGAGCAAGATGAGATATACCCGCTGTGCTCCCTGATGACATCATCACCTTCTCTTCTGGGCGATTACTAACTGTAAATTGTATGAGATTAATATATGGCCCACTTTTTGTATGAGAGACGTTTACTGCCCTTTTACCATAAGCCGAGAGAACTTATTCAGTATGGGATGTTTTTCTAAATACGTTTCTAATGCAGAGGGAGTGAAGAGGAGTTTATGAAGCAGACACCACATACTCCACACAGCCAGACTGTGTTTAAAATAGATTAATTACCACAAACTATTGAACAAGATCTTTTCATATTATTTATTCATTCACATGGAGTAGGAAAAGATGAAATAGCTCTTGCTAATGTATTCCATTCTTAAGCAGGGGAGAAATTTTGTCTATGATACTTGAGACAAGAATGATGGAAAATGATATATTGAGCAATGCCATTAGGCTTCTAGCTCCTTAAGTCCGTGTTTACACTGAGACAGAGCTAAACTGCACTATTTTGGGAGGCCAATCATGACAGAAAAAAGGTTTTTTCCCTTTGGATTTCAAATGTAATGTCTGCAAGACACGCTGTACCAAGCAAGATTCGTTTAAACACAAGCCCTAATTAGGGCTTGAAAGTGAATTAAAACTCCAGACTTGGATGAGAAGAAATCAATAACAATGTTTTACATAAACAGTAAATGAAAGGTGCATACATTTTTTTCATTTTTTGCCCGTATAATTATTAATAAATTAAATGAGATCTCCATTACTAAGCTAAAAGTGCCAAGAGAGAATCAATACTTCATTTTTTAATAAAAAGGGCTACAATACTAGGAAATGGTAGAAGGGAAGAGTAGCACAGTGGATTATTTCTTATTAATCAACATACATATAATAAAATGTACCACTGGTATCTAGTAAAATGTTTATTAAGGCAATAATATTGGGGAAATGGGGTATGGGGGCCTCTCCACTAGAAATTCCTTGTTGAGGATCTCCTTATTGTAGGATCTCATGCTGTATCCTGGACCTCATTAGGTGGTGTTCAGAGAGTGAAAGAGTGCTTTTTTGAGGTGTCTGTGCAGACTCGGTGAGCTCCTGAGCGATGATGAGGGGGCCAAACGGACAGCTGATGCGGTCGCCAGGGCAGTTCGACCATGGATTCATTTGGTCAAAGTTGCCTAGAGCTTGCTTGATCTGGCGAGATCTCCAGGCAACAGGCATTGCTAAATGGCCTAAAGAACTGATATAAGATATACCAGACACTGAACCATATCAGTTCTTTACTGACATAGCCACTAGTGAACAGAACTTGAGTCACAAAATGAAGTCAGATTCAGTAGAAAGTAGAAATTTGAGTATTTTAAGTTGCACGTCCTCACATCCCAATACTGCAAATCACCATACAGGAAAACTTAAGGTATTGATAAATGCCTGCTCCAAATAACACTTCCTTTATGTAAATTAGTAAAATATTTAGAAGAAAGATGTATTTTAGTTACACAATTCAATTTGTAAGCACGTTTGTGATGCTTATACACCTGTTATTGTTGTTGTTTTGGATACTAAAGACAGACCCTCGGGAGGTAGAGTCTGCATGCTCTTCATATTTGTAGAAAATCAAGAGCTGTTTTACACTCTCTTTAAAGTTATAAATATATATTTTTGTAAAAAAAAAAAAAAGAATAATGAATAAAAGACTTGTTGTGCTTATTTTGCCCTAAAAGCTGATAACGGCACCTTATGTTTAGAAGTATCCCAGTTGTGAACCAGACGGGCAGGTATGACAAAGACATCATCCACATGACAAGTGCTACAATAATACCATCCACTGTAACTGCACACTTTGGCTTTTCCATTGGAAAGACCTATTGGCTTTTGGCAACCTGCAACAGAAAAAAATAATGTGCATATTAAAACCTTACAATGACATCAGTACAGTATAATATCAATACCCTTAGAATAATTCCCTAACCGATTAAAGCCTGTAGTGGGTACTTGTATCTATTCTTATAAATTACCATAAAATCTTACATATACAAAATACATGTTTCTGAACCAAACTGTATAAAAAAATGTTAGTAGAGTAGGTGGAACGCCACCTTTAAAATATGTTGGTTAGTTTAATCAGGAGACCAGGACATTTAAATTTGGACCTACAGCATATTTAAACCTGCAATATTGTTCACATGTTACATTATTTACCAAAGGAGTGTTAAAGTGGGTTGATGACATATATTTTGCACATATAGGTGTCACGCACAGCGAGGTTTGGAGGCACTGATGCAGGTAGGACCACAAGCGGATTAGAACAAGGTCAAAGCCAAGCCGAGGTCAGGGTGCCAGAAATCAGGGAACAAAGAAGAACGAGTAGAGGTCAAAATAAACCAGGTCAAGCCGAGGTTAAACACTGGAAACAGTAATAGACCACACACTAATAGAATAGGCACTTCGTAGCATAGGCACAACCATCAGAGGGCAAGGTCTGATATCTACTGAGGGCTTATATAGGATAGGAAGTGACTAGGCCCGAATTAGGGGTTTTGGCACCAAAATATTTTAAAAGTCTGACGTCCCTTCCCGTTCAGGGATTACAGCGGCCATGTTGTGTGTGGCACGACCATAATATATTTTTCTACAGCTGACTTGCACTAGAACAATGCATGCTGGCTGTACTTTTATATAATGTATTTAAGCAATACTTTCTTTATAGACAAAAAAGACAAGTGTTTTTGCTAACATGTTAGAGAAACTCTCAGCATCCATGGGGCACATAGTAGGGCTGGCTCTATGTACCGTATATGACAAGAGAATAAGGTCAAGAATAAAAAGCAATCTGCTAATGGAAAACAATATATCACTGTTCTGCTTTTAAAAGAAACTAATTTGTCTCATTGTAACAGAGCATGGTCCTGTTTGGTAATTCCTGAGATTATCGTGGATTGATCATTCTTTGCATAGAAAAGTCTGACAAGATTAATGCACAATTGGAATGATAACAGTTGTACTGTTGAGTCATTAACCTCATTGGACTTTGTCTCCACTGCGCGAGGTTGGGTACAGATTAGGCGCGAAATATAAGAGAATTATTGCAGGTAGTACTGGAGGTCATTAAAGATATTTTGAAGACATGAATTAAGCCATTTTTCTAGATGTTGCTCAGCATAGGCACTGTTCCTTTTGCTCTGTTGACTTTCTAACACTTTTATAACTGAATGTAGCAACCTCTTCCTTGAAATAATTTTTAATCATGAGAAATGTTTGATTCATAATTTTTGCTGGTAACAATTATCACATGATAAAAACCAGTGTCTTATAGGCTGTTGCCATAGAAACAGAAAAGGCTTCTTAACTGTTGCTTTGTTGTTTTATATGTGATTAAACCTTCAGAGGCAAGAATAAAATAACAGATCTTATATGGTTCATTTGCTGAACATACTAGAGAGAGCAATTAAAGGGACCCTCCAGCCATCATATGTACTTTAACCCATGTGTTAGCCATGTAGTTAGCCCCTTCCCTCGCCCTCACAGCTATTTTGTATGCAGGAGATGTGTTCACCGGAGCACCTTTAAAAAAACATGAGTTTACCATATAATGTCAAAAGCTGATTAAAATATATATTTCAGCTAATAAAAAAAGCTAATCAGGCAGAATAACTACTCTGGAAACAAACATACTTCTAACAGTAGATTAATTCTGATCCTCTGTGTGTCCCTTAAGTCTTAAATTTTAGAGAATAATGAAAAACATGAATTTTTTAACCAAATACTGGTTCTCGACATACTATGTGTTGGAATGTTTAGTTAATAAAACACACTGAAAGTTTACAGTTGCTCATAAAGCTAAGTAACTTTCGCAGGGTCATACCACGGGGCTCAGTGATCTGTCATTTTCACAGATTCTACATGTAATAAATATTTATCACTCATCTTCTCTGTATGCACAGGAATTCCTGTAGTACACAATCTGCTTTTCTAAGAAATAAATTGTTAATATTCCATCACAATATTTACGTCACATCTCCCAATCTAATCACCTGCCTTTTCTTTTCAATCACCTGTCATTCATTTATTCAGCTCCCATATCCTTTTCTGTTGCCCACCTTCATCTTCTCAAGCCCCTCTGCCAATTCCTGTTATATCCCAGGTCATTACTGTTCTTCACTCTATCATCATATCAACTTCTCCTTCCCCAATGTCCATCCTGGCTGATAGTCTACACGTGTAAGGGCCACCCAGTCATCAGCACAGGGTCTAAAATGGCCTGTGACTTACACACAGGAGCTGTGAAGACAATCAAGCTAGAGGTACAGTACAGGATAGACATGAAGACCAGACTTTAGGTGTCATACAGTTGTACTGGTCATAATTAGTGATGACCTTTTGTGAAAACAAAATATTTGGGTAACAAGCTGCGTTGTAGTTGAAATGCAGATGGGAAGCTACATGTTGTTTTCCAGAGGCATGGTTTATCCTAAAAACATGCCGATCAGTGCAATTCAAGGACAACTGTTCAATATTATACGAGGTTCCATACAAAAACATAACCATCTAGACCGTATTTGCATGTAACTTTACTTAGAAATGCATTCCAAATACATGTTGCTCAATAAGTGTACCAACCAAATGAAAAACACACACTAATACCATAATAACTAAACAATGTTTCTTAAAGATTCTGCAAAAAAAAGAAATACAAGTAATAATAAAGCATGGGAACTTAATACATTCATACACATTGTCTACGTATGCCTGCTTTGACCTGGAAACAGACAATTCATTAAGCTATTTTTTAAAGTACTTGTTCTATAATTAACATGATAGTGGGAGTCTTTTTTCTTCTTCTTTACTTAAAATTGTCTAAAATAATTAGATCAGAGAAGAGTCTGGAAACTGAACAAGAAGAAACACATTTCTAATCTGGAAAAGCATTAGAAGCTCCTTAAGTGTAATGAAGAACTATAATTATGAGCAATTTGCACAACTTTTGGATCTTGCAGAAAAGACAATTTTGATATCATGGGGATTTTAATGGTTAATTCCTCTTTTTCTAGCCAGTAAGGACAAGGAACATTATGAGGGTACAAGGTTTAATTGTCAGCCTCAAAAATCTCTTTGAGAACTTTTGCTGTAGTAAAGTATGATATTCCATATGCAGCAGCCTTAGATGATAGCTAATAAAACAAGATATTTACTGTCAAAGCCCAATGATGTTATGAATGCATTATTTTCCCCCAAAAATAAAAATAACACACAAGAAGATGTTGACAACCAAATGTCCTCTTCTGTTCATTGTTTTCAATATATGACATAAACCATTCTTATATAACACACACGTACTAAACCACTCTTTGCCTATACAGTTAGGGGGACATCTGGTGGTTAATAATAAAGCATAACATGTAGGGAAAAAGTTTTCATAAACTTTGTAAAAAGGACTTGTTTAGATTGTATCTTGCAAGAGCAATGACTTCATAGTCTTCATTTTAGACTCCTATGTAACATCAGGCTATTCTAATATATGGCTCTTTCATGCATACCACGCATGTATAAACATATATAGCATTTTTATGCAGGAAATATTCAATATATTTAAGTTATATTTCAATACTACTGTGGTAGCTTTTTAGATTACATTACCAAATACTCCAAAAACAAAGGATAATTTCACCTCTGGCGTACTTTGTGGGGGTATGCCCCAGGTGCCACTCAGAAGTGGGTGCTTCAACTGCACCTTGGACCAGTCCAAAATTGTTCACAAAGGGTCGGTCAGACACTTTGTGAAGTTTTGGACCTGTCCAGTAAGGCAGGAACGCAGCAGAGTCATGTAACGCGAGGGGATGATTAAGGAAAGGATAGGGAGAAGTGAGAGCGTATAAGGATTTGTGTGTGAGCATGTATCTATGTTTGTCTTTGTTTGTCAGCATGAATGTGTATGTGTAAATCTGTGAGTGTGGATGTGTAAGTATGTGTGAGCATGCAAAATATAGAATCTGCCCCGGGTGCCAAATACTTTAGTTATGCACCAGCCTACCCTTTAAATTTCTTGTAAGTGATTGTAGCTCCTTGGTAGATAAGAGGATGCAGTTAGCTTGGTCATGGTGGTCATGGTTCAGATGCAGTTATACTGATATTTTGTGTTCTGTGCAAACAGCGAATTACCATGTGGATAGACTTGTGATCTTCTCTAACAACATTAAGAAGATTTTGGAGTTATGGCATATGGCACTTATAAAATGCTCATCTTGTCACATGCAATGCCTGGTTAGCCAAATGTCCCAAGAATTTAGGTGCCTTCCAGGACAGCAAACAGTCATGACATAAAGTACGTCCAATTGTCGAGACTGTACCAGCAAATGTAAATGTTTTGGCTACTCTGCAAGAAAGTTCTTTGAGACAGTAGTGTGCATAGTGTGGTGTCATTAGTTTAAAATAAAGACAAAGCACATTCTATAGATCTGCAGGAGGTACCAACAGGTCTACCACCACTGGAGAAAAGAAATTGTGTGCTGCAGGTTGTATCTTAAAACACTCTGTACTCTGAATTATGCTGAATATTTAGGCATAGCATATTTTGGTCAATAGCAGATATGCACTAAAGTGGCCACCGATTCCTGATCTTTAAGCTAAAGATCCATGTTTGAATTGTCCTAATGTTTATTGATGGGGCCACCACCATTGGTTTCAGCTGTGCCCCGTCATGTCTGAGACACACACATCGGGCAACGTTTTATAATTTTAACTGGCTTTATACAACATACTTTTGTCTGCCTAAACCATTCTAATGCATCTTCAGTTATTGTTGTTAAGTAATATGTGGTGTCCAAATCTACGGGAATGCACAAGATGGCCAATTAAGTTCATTAAACTAAACAAAGTCGGGATACATCAGGCTTCGGAAATACCATACCATTTAAGATTCTGCTCTATCTTCAATCATATTTACTCCATTGCTATTCTTCTTCCTTCTGCTGTATTATCTGCTTAGGTTATAATACTGGTGTTCCTGCATATTGAGTTATGAAAGATGCTGGTGTGCTTTGATCTTAGTTGCTTCAAAGTAAGTTAGATTGGGTAGCAAATACTAGCATCACAGAGGTTGATGGCAATTATGATGTTTGCTTGGGAGGGGGGAGGTTTCAGAGAAAAGCTTTGAAATACAAAGTTTTTTTTTCGATCCCCGCCCTAAAAAGAATCTTTTAAAACTAGAATTCTATATACATCCTTTGATGCTAGAAGAGGCCTATGCCCTCGATGTTCCAATTCTGACTCTATTGTGCTAAGGAATAAATAGATCACTTTAGAGCTGCACTGTCGATGTCGATGAACTCACCGCTCCATTCAGTACCAGCAATACTGACTGTCCTTGCATGCAGGTGACAACTACTTCCAGAAACACATACTACTGTTCAAAAAGTTTGAGGTCACTTTTGAAAAAAGCATACACAGAAAAAAAGGTTGGAATACAGCACTCAGTTGTGAGATGGTGCACCAGCCAAGTCCTTCAATAAATCCAAAATAAAGAAGCAGAGGCTCAGCACTGAAATGGTAAGGTGAGTTTATTTCCCACAGGCCTGCCTGTGCAGACCAATTTGATGCAGTGACGCTGAGCACGTGCACTCAACTTCTTTGGTCGACCATGGCGAGGACTGTTCTGAGTGGAACCTATCCCGTGAAACCGCTTTATGGTCTTCCACACCGTGCTGCAGCTCAGTTTCATGGTCTTGGCAATCTTCTTATAGCCTAGGTCATCTTTATGTAGAGCAACAATTATTTTTGATCCTCAGAGAGTTCTTTGCCATGAGGTGCCATGTTAAACTTCCAGTGACCAATATGAGAGAGTGTGAGAGCAATAACTCCGAATTTAACACACCTGCTCCCCATTCACACCTAAGACCTTGTAACACTAACGAGTCACATGACACCGGGGAGGGGAAATGGTTAATTGGGCCCAGTTTGGAATTTTTCACTTAGGATGTACTCACTTTTGTTGCCAAAGTTTAGACATTAATGGCTGTGTGTTGAGTTCATTTGAGGGGACAGCAAATTTACACTGTAAATCTCATAAGCCTCTTCACTGAGGTATAGGTAGTGGCCTAACAGATAAGTTTGCTGTTCATACTTCAGATGGATGAGCTAAGTTTCTGAAGTCCCTCAAATTAAAAATAAAACAAGTAAAACATGCTTTTGCATTAAAAAGTGTTGTGCGTAGTATTCAAGTCTCTTTTATAAATACCAATTATGTAACCAGGATCTTGTAGGATCCAGTCCAGTGACATGAGTCAACATTAATTTTGGTTTTGCTGAATGTAAGAAGCCACAACATGTTGGTTTCTGGTCCTTTTCTAAATCTGAGCAATCATCTGAGTAGGATATGATCAATAACCCAACACGCACAAACTAAAAGGAAACCATATGATTCCCAAGTCCTGTATGTACCTACAGTCTTCAAAACAACAAGCTCACCTAAGGATTCACAGTACAAGAACATAAATTAAATGGAAACATTTAATGACATTCAATATACTGAAGCCGTTACAGATATTAATATGAAGTTCCAGATGCGATTTGCTATTTAGGTCTTTGATTAAGTGGCGTATGAGTGTTCCGCTGTCTGTATTCTAACCATCTGGGAGCCTCTTGTCTCCAATGAATCATAATCTCAACAATGCTAGAGAAGATACCTGGGTTAAAATAACCAGTTTCCATCCACTTAGCTTCTCAGTCTATCATGCTGCTGTGAATGGTTATTGGGTAATACTGGATTTGCTCATCAAGGTTACCAAAATAGCAAATATTCCTAATATGCATTTACAAAATAATCGTAGATTTTTGTTATAATGCTTCCCAAAAGGATACAGTAACAATTCACGTGGATTTACCTTTTCTTTTATAAAGTCGTATTAAACATGATTCTTCTCCTGAAAATACATCCAGCAATTCAATGACAATCAATATTCAGACTCATTTGTTTGGCAAATGGAGTCTGAAGAAACTAAGAAATGTATATGAGGCACAGATTAGCATACCTGCGAACTTCCCAGGGTTGGTGGCCTGGAAATCCCCCTCTACTGGGGTTTTGACTGCTATCAAGAGATCAGGCTTGTGGAGAGTAGGCAGGGGTGGGCATAAACTACATGGGAAATGGGTGCCCCCACCACCTGGAGATTGAAGATTCCAACCAGGACCCTGCTTCTGGGTAAAACTCAGCAAGTTTCCTATGCATATTAGATATAACCAACCAAAAAAGTGTTCTAGATGGATTGATGCCCTTGGATAGACCTGAGGAGCATTGTGATTCTAGGACTTTCCACTGACTTCTGACACAGGAATTTTAACAGCCGCTGCCTCCGTGGCTCCTAAGGTAGCTGGAGTTTTTAGTTTAAACATTCTGGGAAAATTTCTGACGGCCGTCTCAAATATTTCATATATAAGAGGAGGACTCTGCATTTGGCGTCACCTATACCAAAAAAAGGGATGACATCAGAAGACCCATTTCATCAAGAAATTGTTATTCCCTGGTGGTACTTTGTTAGAGAAAGTTTTATGTTGGTTTGACTGCAGCAAAGCTCGTATCTGGAATATACAACACGAACAACAAAAACATGTAAGGCTTTGATTTTTTTCTAAAGACTGACTAAAAATAAATACAACTGAACTGATTCTTCTGTAGCTTTGAAATCAACAAAGGAGGAGCACAATGGGAACAACCGTGTCACATATCTGATAGATGTAACATATCTATTCTTTGAAACTACAGAGACGCATGCACAAGGGATAGGAGAGGCTAGTGGCCTAAAGTGACTTGTGAGCAAGCATCA
>VKOC01043218.1:0-19928 GCA_009364415.1 Spea multiplicata | reverse complement strand
TGTTAAAATGGCCATTGTCCCGAAGGGTACAAAAAGTAAAATCAGCCTTTGTCACGAAGGGGTTAAATAGACTCGGTAGAAATAAGGATTGCTCAAGAATTACTTCAAGGGGCAAATATACTGGTTTTGGTTCAGACTCCAGTCAGGTAGATGGGTGTTTCACCTTAGAAGAGGCGTCCAGCATTAAACGCCGCCGGCAGCAGTCTGTGCTGGCAGCACCCTAACCAAGCAGCCCCACGGAAAACATCACACAGACGCACTTCCAGCGACAGACACAGTGGGACTTTGATTTAAAAAAATACATGTGTTCTTTTAAAGGTATTTTTTGTAAGCTGCACAGTATATCTTTTGTCGTATGTCAGCCCCTGACCTGTCCTAGAGGTTTATTTCTAGATTTTTCCAGACAACCCTTATTGTTGCTAGGACAACTCTGTCTGTGCATAAAATCCAGGGAAATTTACTATTCTTGTGTATAGTCATATCCAGACTTGGCAGTAGAGGACGCTCCTGTACTCCTGATGCTAATGGAACAGTACAATGATTAAACAATGCAGCGAGCTGGGCTATGGAACCGCAACGTATTGCCAGCATCCATTTACACCAGTTCTGCAATTGTCAACAACTGTCGACTGCCTATAATATTACTGAGTCATAACACGGTGCAGAACCAGCCGTCTAGAGATAAATAGACATTTACATAAGATCAGAGATGACAATACAGAGGACTACATCTTTTACGGCTTCCCTGGTCCCTTTCCGCAGGGTCATGCCGATGATGTGACGTGGCCGAGATTCGCGAGCGCCTGTCAAAGTGCACCAGACCTCGCAGAGGACCCCGTGACGTCACACCTTGGAGCAGGGTACAGTAAGCAGGAGTAAAGGTCTTCTCAATAAAGATTAAGGTGACTCAGCCCCTTTATTTTTAGAAATTTATGCAGACTTTGAACATACGTCTCTACACTAAACTAGAACCATCAATTAGAACTAGGAACTAAATCCACAAACAACAAAATACTGTTAAAAAGAGACAACAAAATTAAATCAAAACTTCACTTTCATTAATATAAGTGTTCTGCCCAGCAGGGTTTCAGAATTCACCTTTCTGCCACCTTAGACTTCTTTAGTAAATTATAGCTCCATCTAGCGGTGCTTGTTTTCTGTCTCTTTATGTCTCCTTCCATAACTCCACCATCTGTGTAATAGCATATCTGGTGAGACATTTACTTCTGTTTCAGGGACATTATAGTATTCAGAGCTGTTCAGTTATTTGTATTATTACTCAGGAAAGTTAACTGTTAGACTGTTAGCTAGCCATGTCATTCTATGTATTTTGCCATGTACTTAACTGTTATGTAATGTCGTTATACATGCAGTTCATGTACCTTGTACCTGTTTTGCCATATATACTCAACAACCTGTTCACAATAAACAAGTTAAACTACAAAGGACAGTCCTCTTATTTGGAAGACAGGAATGGTTTATACTGAATGTCAGACTGCACACTGTGTGAACGTGTAAGAAGACAGAGCAGTAAAACAGATTGCTAGTCACCAGCTATGGTAGATCTGACTGTACGGAGCCGCCATCAGCAACGTGGTCCTACGTACAAGATTGCAGCGGCCATACAGTCACAAGAAGCGAGAGTGCAGCCACCAGCAAGCGGAACACGATCCAAACCACGTTGAAGTCCGTTCCTACCTAGACTGAGTCTGCACAGAGACATTAAGCAGCCAGCAAACAGGCACACCATGTCCACTAGCAAGGCATCAACATTTGGGACAAGGTCACGAGCAAGCCGCTCTAGCAAGTCCTCAATAAAAGAAATGGCTGCTCTCGTCCGTGCAGAGGCTGAGGCTGCAAAATTAAGGTCTTCCTTTGCTGCACAAGAGATGCAACTAAAGAAAGAGACAGCATGTCTGCAGGCGTCACTGGAAAAACTCGCAGCGGAGAAAGAAGCGGCAGCCGCAATAGCCAAAGCAGAGTCCCTAGAAGCCATGGAGTTCGCTGACTCCGAGAAACACAGCCAAGTACTCGGGCCAGACCTAGATCAACAAGATCCAGCACAGCGTGTCTCAGAATATGTCCATCAGCATCCTAAGACAGATGACAACTATGAGCCAGTACATCAATCAGCTTATACAGAGTGCCAAAGATCCTACCTTGAACCACAGTACCTCGAGGAGGACAATATACAACAAAGTGATGCTGACCACAACTACCACCCTACAGAACAAAAGCTACATCCTTCGCTTAAAGGGACACCCTTCGCGTCAGAACGGTATTATACAGACTTCCCTAAGCCAGAAATCTCTAAAAGGCATTGTGATACACCACAACACACGCAGCATAACAACAGCACACCGGGTAGTATTGACGCTAACCGGGCTGCCATGGACTTTGCTAAGTTCTTTGCTAAACGGGAGCTGGTTAACAAGGGACTTGTAAAGTTCACCGATCGCCCCGAGAACTACAGGGCATGGCGAGCCTCCTTCCAGAACGCCATAAGGGACTTAGATCTTTCCTGCAGTGAGGAGTTAGATCTCTTGGTAAAATGGCTTGGAAATGAGTCTGCTGAACACGCCAGAAGAATCAGAGACATTAACATAAACTATCCGGGCAAGGGCCTAAAGATGGTGTGGGAAAGACTCAATGAGTGTTATGGGTCAATAGAAGCTATAGAAAATGCTTTATATAAGAGAGTTGATAATTTTCCCAAAATAGTGGGTAGGGGTTACCAAAAGCTCAGGGAACTCAGTGATTTGCTAATAGAGGTACAAGTTGCTCAAGCAGAAGGAGATCTGCCAGGGCTAGCATTCCTAAACACCGCCCGAGGTGTTAATCCGATTGTTCTAAAACTCCCTTATAACCTACAGGAGAAGTGGATCACGCTAGTTCTCATTATAAACAGGTTCATAATGTACCATTTCCCCCCTTCAGGGTGTTTGTAGACTTTGTTGCTCAACAAGCAAGGATCAGAAATGATCCCAGTTTTGACTTTACATCTGCCTTGTCAGAGTTTATCCTGTCGGCTACCAAGATACGGCGATCAAGGTATATGCAATCTTAGATGATCAAAGCAATAGGTCTTTAGCTAAATCCACCTTCTTCGACACCTTCAACATCGTAGGGCCCAGCTCTCCCTACTCCTTAAAGACATGTGCAGGTACCGTTGAGACGGCGGGGAGGAAGGCAACTGGGTACAAGGTAGAGTCCATTGATGGTCATACCTGCTTGTCCCTGTCAACCATACTGGAGTGCAATCACATTCCTGACAGGCTGTTCTTGGATATCATGGATCAAGGAATAGTAAAAGACAAGTCAAAAAGCTGGGTCGCACCTTTACCGTTTAAACCTCAGAGATGACGCTTACCTAACAACAAAGAACTTGTCTATAGTCGATTTATCTCCCTCAAACACAAACTTCAGAGGACACCAGAGATGAAGGAACATTTCTTTACCTTCATGGAAAGAATATTCCAGAACAACCACGCAGACATTGCACCCACGCTCCAAGACTCCGAAGAGTGTTGGTACTTACCCATATTCGGCGTGTATCATCCTAAGAAACCAGGACAGAAATGAGTAGTATTCGACTCAAGTGCCAAATGCGAAGGCGTCCTGCTAAACGACGTCTTACTGTCCAGACCTCAACAACAGACTTCAGGAGGTACTTTTACGCTTCCGCAGAGATTCCGTAGCATTTATGGCCGACATACAACAGATGTTCCACTGCTTCCTTGTCAAGGAAGAACACAGAAACTACTTGAGGTTCTTCTGGCACCGCAATAACGACCCCAATGAGAACATTGTAGAATATCGAATGAGAGTGCACATTTTCAGAAACCGTCCTTCCCCTGCAGTTGCTATCTACAGCCTCAGCTCGAGAGGGTGAAGCAAAGTATGGGACGGATGTCAGGTCCTTTGTGGAAAAAGATTTCTATGTCGACGACTGCTTGAAATCTACACCCACGAACAAGACCCAAATCAGTCTCCTGAAAAGAGCTCAAGAAATGCTCGCTCTATTTAATTTGAGGTTGCACAAAATCGCCTCCAACAGTCTAGAGTTAATGGAGGCCTTCTCACGCCAAGACCACTGAAGTGATCTAAAAGACTTGGATCTTAGCACAGACTCCCTTCCAATGCAGCGAAGCCTCGGTTTGCTCTGGTATTTAAAGGCAGACACGTTCACCTTCCAAATCAGCAAGGAAGAAAAAGCCTTCACACGCAGAGGAGTCCTGTCTACTATAAACAGCTTATATGATCCTCTGGGATTCATAACGCCTGTTACCATTCAAGGTAAAATGTTGTTAAGAGACTTCACCACAGAGACGGCTGATTGGGACGATCCGCTTCCCATGGAGAAAAAAGACCTGTGGACAGGATGGAGGAAGTCTCTCGAAACTTTGTCCGGCCTTCGTGTGGCACGACCGTATGCTTCCGTGCCATCAACTGATGTCAAGACGCAAAGACCTTATATCTTCTGCGACGCTTCAGTCAAGGCGATTGCAGCTGTAGCATACTTGAACACCATAGATGTCAAAGAACAATGCCATGTAGGTTTTGTTATGAGCCGGACTAAACTGGCGCCACTCCGCGAGCACACGATACCCAGACTGGAACTCTGCACTGCTGTGCTTGCGGTGGAGTTGGCCGAACTTATAACAACAAAGGCCAAACAGTCATCAAGGATAGCGCTTTGAAGAAGCTTGATCCCTTCATTGACCAAGACGGGTTGCTAAGAATAGGAGGCTGTCTTCAAGAAGCCAAAGTGGGATTTGTGGAGAAACATCCTGTAATAATTCCGGGACATCATCATGTCACAACTCAGCTCGTGCGACACCACCACGTTCTAGTGAAACATCAAGGCCGATTGTTTACCGAAGGGAATTTACGAGCTGCCGGATTATGGATAGTTGGAGCTAAGAGGTGTGTGAGCAAGCTCATCTTCAACTGCGTTACCTGTCGCAAACTTCGTGGCATGTTCCAGAACCCAAAGATGGCCAGTCTTCCAACTGAGAGGCTCAGTACAGATCCTCCTTTCACAAACGTTGGTCTGGATGTATTTGGTCCTTGGTCAGTAGCTACACGGCACACTAGAGGTATTCACGCCAGCGCAAAACGCTGGGCAGTCATGTTTACTTGTATGTCCAGCAGAGCTGTCCATATAGAAGTGATCAAATCCTTGGACACTTCAAGTTTCATAAACGCACTTCGACGCTTTATTGCCATCAGAGGGCCGTGAAGCATATTGATTCAGACAGAGGCACAAATTTCATCGGGGCAGTGAGAGAACTTCAAATTCCTTGAACTTGGACACTACCAATGTGGAAAGATACTTGAATGAGCAAGGATGCACCTGGACCTTTAATCCACCTCATTCTTCTCACATGGGCGGCATCTGGGAAAGGATGATAGGGATAGCAAGACAAATCTTGGATTCTATCGTCTTGCAAGTGGGGAGTACAAGACTCACACATGAAAGTTTGACCACCTTCTTGACAAAAGTTTCAGCTATCATGAATGCAAGACCGTTGACTACCCTTTCCAGCGACCCTGAAGATTTGACCATTCTCACTCCTGCCATGTTACTCACGCAGAAGACCAGCAGTCCGAGTGCTCCTCTTGGAGAATTATATGATAAAGACCTCTACAGGCGGCAATGGAGGCAGGTGCAAAGTCTTTCTAATGCCTTAACGTACCAATTAAGGAGTACACATACTTTATGGAGCTCAATATACAAAAGCAGTCCAGAAAACAAATCTTGTACTCGTTAAAATACTTTGGCCAATAACGCCCTAGAAATAAAGTCATTACTCTTGTGGAATTCCGCTTGTTTGTAAAACGGAAATTACACCAATTCCTCGCTAACACTCTCTAAAACCCTCCGCAGGAATGTATTTATTTTAAGAAAGACAATGCCTCGTAAGGAAGTTCAAATTCATTGAGGAGAGGCCTAAAGCGCTGGCGTTGGATCAAGTATGGAGTAATCAGAGAGAAAAGATTAGTAACCAGACAAATTCTTCGTAAGTGATTCATCGAGTTACATTTTTGTAGCTATTGGACAAAACTTACACCATGGAAAATGTTACTAAAACAATACAAGAATAACGTTTTTACATTTTTTTTTAAGCTTGCAGCTAAAGAATCTGAAAAATACAGGAATCCTCCCTCTCTCCCAAATTCCAGGAAATCATATCAGATGATGTCTTCTGCGCCACAGATAAAATATTCCAGCTTTTAACCTTTATTACGGTCAAGCATTTGGCAATTAAAGTCTCGGTAGCTAATTAACTACAAGTCACCTAGATGTAGTGGTTTAGCAAGGAATGAGGCATAGTGCCTATTCTTTTAAAATGCTACCCCCTCCACTCCTAGCGTTGGTACTAGGGTAAGAACATATTATATTTGAAATTCAGGGCCAGCGCCACAATGGAAGGGGCATGTCAGTGAAGTGTGTATACGGCTTGTCTACGAGTATGTTATTTGCTGGTGTGCGCCTGTTTAGTGTGCGCATTATGCTCCTGGACCAACCATATATATCATCAGGTGACAGCAGGAATGACCCTCTTTGGGTACATTATTATGGCCGGTTAATTATTCCTTGGTCATAACGAGTTACCATAACATCTACTTTATGATACACTGCCATGTCTTGTTAACTCCAATGGTGACCATCACTGTTTCTCAATACCCCACACACACAGTTCTTGGGTCAGATCCTCGATGTCATAATCTTTCGCTGAAGGCATTGAGCGCTCCCTTTTGCAGCATAAATATTTATATGCAGTACGGTCATGGGCATAATTAACCCCAATACTATTTCCATAAAGTTATTCAAGATGTGCTCGTCAGTGGATAATATCACGTTATTACCATGTAAAATGTTGTTCAGGTTTATATTTTCCACATACAACATATCTATCTCCACCAATGGCATGATCATGGCATTTCAGGCAAAACTGCGCCACCATTTTCCATTAGAAGAGAAGATTGAGAAAATTGCTATATATACATAGCAATTTGGATTACGGATTTTCTGAAGTGTGATCAAAGTAAAGATGGAGTTTTTACTGAAAGGCATACCTCCCAACAGTCCCGATTTTGCAGGCAGCAGGGATCATGTATCTGTTACGGATACCTTCAGATCTCTCCTGACCAGCCCAGGGAGCTGTAAAATGAATGGGCCTTTACACCTCCATTATCATGACCCTTTTAAGATGAGTGCAGAGACGTAGATTTTTGGGTAAGGTGGGAAGCGATGCCTCTGGACACCTGAAATGTTGAGGGTACGGCCAAAGGAGATTTTATGGGGTCAACGTGGAAAAAGTAGAAACGTAGATTTATTCTTTCCGAACATCAAAACTGTCATCAGATTGGAACAGTTCTTTGTAAACAATGTTGGAACGGCCCGGGGAGGCAAGAACACAGCGGGATCACATAACGTGAGGTTACATAACCTCTAGGATTAGTGAGGCTGGTTGGAGAGAGTGTGAGCGAGTGAGGTGAGAGGATGATGGAAAGAGGGAATATGTATGTATGCTAGAATGAGAATTTATGTATAAGTGTGTGTGTTGAGAATGAGTGTTAGTGTAAGTACATGTGCCAACCTTACTCTGATACATTGTCATTCTTTCCAAGATATTGCATTTGTGTATCAAATAACATACAAAGGAAAAAAAGACAAACACACAACAGTGTTACAAAAACTTGTATTAATCATCTCCCTTCACTTTCAATAGAATATGATATGAAATATAGCCATGATTCCGAGTTACACGGGAGGAAATGCGTAATAAATACAATGCAGCAATTTGAAATCACACGGGTGAATTCACCTTAACAACATCTGAAACTGTACACTAACAAAAAGACCAGCATTTCCAAACATCGCTTTATTTTTTTCTGTTTTTTTTCTTCTTATATATTTGTTAGCTTAAATACATGTAACAAACGTGCTAATTTTCAGAAAAGGCAAGGTTTTTTTTTTCTTAAAAAATATGCATTGCATGGCAACATTTACTAGCCAAAAATATTTCTCTGTGCACTCGCTTTATACAGAAAAAAAAAAGACCTTGCATGCATTAACAGAGGTAAGCATGGATTTTGCATGCAAAGAAAGAAGAAAAAAAAAAGTAACAAGGGCATTTTCGTTTTTTTCTTAAAGTTGGCTTAGGATAGGCATGAATACACAAACTGTATTAACCCTTTGAGTGCCAGAGTGGCGAACTAGCCTACGCACTGCTCACTCGTTGGCTCTCAGAGGGTTAACGAGGAAGGAAGTATTTAAGCTACTAATATTTGCATTTTTTTCCCCCTTATTCCTCCCAGAGGAATACCTACTCATGTTAACCCCTTTGTAGCCAGAGGGGTAACACAAACACACGTGCCTGGCTCTGGCAACAACTGGGTCAAGTAACGAAATACAAAAAATACAACTGCGCTTTGCAAACTCTAATGAACTTTATAAAATTAACTTTAGTGTTGATAGAGCTGGGCGCGCAACTTTTTTTTTTTTTTTTGCATGGCGTATACTTTGTCAGGCACATCCAAAGAAAATGAGAAAACAAAACAAACACACGTATTTTTGTTCCTTGCAGTTTATGTACCATATCAGACATGTAACCCTCTGCATGCCAGGGTAGGGAAATTAGAAATATGTTGCATCTGGCACACAAAGGGTTATTTCAGCACTATCCGGGGATGAGTTAACCCTGTCCTAAGACTGCAGCATTTGATTCACAAAAGGCAAACCTTCCTACGTAAGGGATTGGTGGTGAAGTCTGTTAAAGAAGGTTTGATACACAGTATGGAAGGTGTCCGAGTGTTTCCATCCGGCCAAAAAGGCCTCTGACTACCTAGACAGGGGCACTTTTCAGGCGGAGTAGGTAAAAACAAACAACCATAGCACTGGAACGACTTCCTCTGTTTGTAACAGCGCTACGGAATCTGCTGGTGCTATATCAATAAACATAAAGCAATGTAACAAAACCAGGCTCACAATGTAGGACAATAGCTGCGAGAACAAATGGAATTCCTCTGCGGATTGTTCCACAGTTACATTTTTCTTCGCTTTATGAAACACAATAATTGTTTCATAAACAAACGGCACCCTTATAATGCCAGGGCTAAGAAATTGAAGCACCCCTTCCATGTGTTGGACTGCAGGTGCATTAGACTTCCAGCAACTACAGGGATAGAGAATAGACCAGAGGTTACCCATGCATGCGCAGCCTGTGATAGCTACTCTTCTGGAGCAGGCAGCCTCGGCCCAACTTCAGGAACACTCGAATACTGCCCAGTGGCTCTTGTCAGGTTCCTGAATTCCACATTGGGTTTTTGTGTAACATAAAACAAAGAAAAACACTGATTGGCGGACAGCTGCAGCCGTGATTTATCATCATACTGACCGGGAAAACTTATAGGACCTTCGCAAATCCACTTAGCCCGAGAATGATTAACATACTGGACACTAGCTGCAAAAACTCAAGATCTGTTACTGAAGACTAGAACAATTCCAAAAAAACTGACTAATAACTGTTAATACTGTATAGAATAGTCATAATAGGTACAGGTGACATCTGGAAATGCAGCGGTTGTGGACCCTATAGGCAAAGGGTGGCTCTTATCCCAGGCACACAGACGGCAAACAAACAAACACAGACAGCTGGTGTTCTCTTCACACCGAGGCCATTCAATGAAACGCCAGGTAACAGACACTTAAAGCAGCAACATCTCGATTTTTGGTACGTCTGAACACAGATCCACAATCGTATAAACCACAAGAGACCAAAAAGCACCAGAGGTAAAGCAATTGTTCAAACAAATATCAAGAACAGCAGGCAAAGGTGAGAAAATATGTATGAGACTGGGGAGGAACAATGTATGTATGTGTGTGTGTTTATATATATATATATATACACTCACACACATATATAGTAGTTCTATTATACAAGAAGGAAAAGAGGCAAAGAAAGGCACTGCCGCTTTAAATATAACTTCATAGCCTGCACACAACTATATTACATGTTTCCTTTATAAATAAAATCACCTTTTTTATATCTTAACCTGCAATCAATACAGGGTAGATGGGCACTGCAAATTTAACCCATTTTGCAGTCAGCAAAAAAGGGGTTAAAATTGGAAGGTGTTTATTTTTTTCATTATTTTAATACTGACCAGATAGAAACATAAGTATATCTACAAAAATACCAATATATTGTTGATATAAAAAAAAAAATTATAATTATATGGTAGTTAAGGAGAAGATATTTATGGTTACCAGCCATAGAAAATTATTATGCAACATACACAAAAATAATAGATTTATGATCAGATTATCTCTGCTACTATAAGCATTAATGAATAAATAGACATTTTAACTATTATGAGATTAGGGAATATATTTTCCCAGAACCATATGCTGCGGTTTTACATACTATTTTGGTACATCTCCAAAACTGAGGTTTTTCCCCAAACACAGAATTCTTTTTTTTTTTTAAACATATTCAACTCCAGCATCTGCCTTTTGCACAATTTCTTTAAGCCTCTGCACCTTAAAGATGAAAACGCACTTTACGGTTACTGACCATTTATAACAAATGATCTTTTATTTAATCTCTCTGGTGTCACAAGGGCTTTCATTACTTGGCACTGATCTGGAAAAAAAGCGGCCATTTGGGCAATTCCCAGGTCACAGGTTATGAAACGGTTAAAGTGAATTCAACATGAACGGGGCATAATATAATTCTTGGCACCTCAGGGTAAAAAGGCAAGTTGGGAATCCTAAGCAGTGGCGCTATGACATAACTTCGGCATTTTCAAATACAAAATAAGTACTTTTTTTTTTAAATTTAGAAAAGATATAGGAAACGGCTAGACTACAACGCCTGCTGTGCAAAGCCTACAATTATTAGGTCACTGTGTGTGTGTGTGTGTGTGTGTGTATATATATATATATATATACACATACACACACACATATATATCCTGATATAATAGAATTTCCTTTAGATTCAGATAATTCAGTTGGTTGCCATGGCAACAAGACCCAAATTGCTCTTTAACGACAAGCCCCAAGGTCTGGTTAAGCAGAAAACTTTAATGCTTAAAGAATTAACAAAATATATATATTTTTCTTCATACGAGGGAACATTTCAATTATTCAAAGTTTACAAAACCGACACATAAGCAATACGGCTCTGGAGATTGTTTTTAGATCTAAAACGTTAGTTTATGTGATTATTTGCACACTTAGTACAAAAACAGCAGCAATTTACTTCTCAGTGCTTTAAATTCTCTTTGTTTTGCAAAAGCTGCAGAACGACCAGCGAGCCTGGGACGCTCTTTTTAGAGCAGTTAATTCATTTGTAGTTGAGCGCTCTGTGTTCACTTCTAACGCACTCATTTTCTCTACTTCGGAATAGAAATTCCTCCTGTCCAAAGATATACGCTATAAAAATAGTTGGATTTTTGAGATTCCGAACAACAAGGGTTAACAAGGGTAATAAGTGCCTTCAGCCGTATGGCCACACAGAGGTTAACAGGAGCATCCAAGTTCTAGACGGCAGATGCTTTTTTAATTTTTTTTTTTAAAGAGACACCAGTGCTCAAAAATTCATTATTATGTGAAAGAGGCCGTGTAACCCTTTAAACGAAAGAACAGAGGGCGACGTATCGCTTGCTCAGGGATGTGGAAGTGAAAAGACCCGGTTTCTTTTTAAGAAGCCGGTACAGTAGAGCTCTAAACTTCCAACAGACTTACTAGGTTTTTGTTCCAACTATAGAAAGCTACCCACGGTAACCTAAACGGCGCAGCATTACACCATCTTTAGACGGTGCTGTCAAACCTGCTTCTGCTCAGCTATAGGTGAAGCAGCCAACGTTTGCTTTCCGGTCTCTGCGACTCTTTTATACCCAGCTGCCTCCTGATATTACGGGCTCGACAAATGACCCCAAGTCAGTCATGAGCGCCGGATGAGCGTGCCTGCGTCCATTTAGCCGCTGTCCCAGCTGGGTTTAGCACCGGACCCGGATGGTGGTCTGCTGAACATGCCAAAGGGGGCTGATGCCTGCTGGGGAGGGACCTAGCAATACTACACGGCGCTTCTCACGAAAACACTACCCAGCGCTACAGTAACAAGCGGAGGATGGGAAATTTAAAATAAACTCAATCTATGCTCGGCAGATTCAGTAAAAAGGCCTTTTTCACATAACAAGTGGTTTTTGATTGTCGGGTGTTTCCCATGTAACACCTCCAAATAGTTCTTAGGAAAACGAGAAAAAAAGGAAGAAAGTAACATAAAAAAAATCAACATCATTAAACATAAAAACTGGAAATTGTAATTTACATAAAACCACACAGACCGTTGGCTGAAAAGCCCACCATTGTCAGGGTATAAAGGTGGATGTGGATGGAACATGCAGTCATCTTCAGACCACTTTTACTGCCAAATGTCCAGCAATACCCGCTGTCGGCCACTATGTTAAATTTATTGGGCAGGTAAAAATAAAGGGGGAAAATATACAAAAAAACCCTATTTAAAATAAACGGGGGGGAAAAGTGTTCACTTGCTGCTTGCTTTCTCTGACGTCCCTTTAAACACCTTTCAGCACCTGTAAAAGTTCTTCCATATTAAATGGGTATCCGAGAGCCATGACGCTATTGCACATCTCACTTCCTTTTTGAAGGAAAGCAGATTATCTGCCCTTTGAGAGCCGGAGGCGAGAAGCGCATTGCTCTGCAATCCATTGCTTCAACCCTTTCAAGCACTCGACGGACTAAAGGTAATCGCTTTGACCTCACTGCGGCTGTGTGACGGATCCCTCCTTCCCGTCCTCCATCCTAAGAATTCCTTAACTGCTACAAAACGCAAACCAGCTGCTTTTCAAGAAACAAATTTCTAGAACGAAGCAAACATCTACAATACTTCAGGTAAGCAAATACCTGAAAGAATCTGTGTACCCTTAATAAGTCGCTTTTATGTAAACATAAGTGATATTTATTTGGGGGAGGGGCGACGACCAATTTTCCTAATCTGAATGCCAAACAAACCCAGGACAACGTAAATAAAGTATAATAAGCAATACAAGCAGGACCCCCTTTAAAGCCTTTGGTCACACATACTGAGCCCACTTAGAACGGGTCAGATGTGTCTCTGGCCTTCAAACCAAAAAATTATTTTCAATAATCACATTGTGAAAGTTTCCTTGTTCATAACAGATTGCTTTTCATTCAGGAAACCAAAGCCGTCTAAAATATATTTTTCAATAAAATAATGAACACCATGTCATCTGCCTGCAAGCGCAGCTTATGCCTTCACAATTTTGTTTTGTTTTGTTTTTTTTTTAAATCTTGTATTTTTAAAATAAAAAATAAAATGGCAGATTCTTGTTTGGCGTATCCGGAAAAGAGGGTCTCCGATTCCTGACACCGGACCTTCAGTTCTCTGTGTCACGCCCAGCGCGGTCACAAAGTACCTTCCTGCTTCTAGATCGTAGAAGTTCTATCGACACCATCTGTGAAAGAAAGAAGATATAATTGAACATATTTCCAGAAGCCATGAGAGAAACTCCGTACGTAAATCATAACGATATTGTAGAACGCAGTGAGAGGTGCAGATGTTACAAGACCAGTTACCCATCAACTCGACCTATTGGCTTATAGGTAAGAGAAAAAGGTGCAAACTGGAGCCGAGCTGGCCAACAATTTCTCCAGCCACATTATAGTTGTGGGTCCTGGCGCATGTTTGGAAGGGCACTTCTGTAAACCTGTTCACTTGGACAGCAAGTTTAGCTTGGTTTATGCTGTCTCGTCTATCTCTACGGAGCTGAATTCTTCATAATGGAAACTGGGCATCTGTCTAGGCAGTCACATTTTTAAAAAAGGTATCACAGGAGGTGGAGGGGTTTACAATAATTTGATCAAGATGCGCTTCGGTCCAAGAAGTCTTGTTTGGTTTAATGGTGACCTTTTCACGGCTTTCACATCATATTCTGTAGACTAGTCTGCCAAAACAGGCCATCGGGCCAAGCGGCTAGTGGAGTATTTTACGCAGATATGCTCTACGGATGGGAGCTTTGACAGATATTTGAAAATCTTAATTAGCCTGGTTATCTGTAAAAAGGCCTGGCACATCCTCAAGCGTAAACTTTTTTTGTGCTGAAACGCTAAATATTAGAACCATGTTAGGGTATAAAATAAAATGTACTGACAAATGTATGCAGCGGCTAGGCTAATGGGAGCCAAAGCTCACCAACATGGTGCCCAACTCCCATATATATGTTATAAGGGTTACGATCCTAGTTTAGCACTTGGGTCAAAAACCAAGAGAAGTAAAAAAAAAAAAAAAAAAAAAATACTACTACTTGTAGCTTCAGTAAGTAATTAGTTGGACTCAGTGGAATACAGAGAATGGGTCATATCACTTTCATTACTTCACCCTCGAGCCAAAGAGTAACAACCACACATACCACAGCCCACCGGGCTACTGGCTTTGGCAGACAAAGCGGCATTCTAAAAACGTTCAGCCCAAACCGTGGGATTCCGGCGACAGCAGTAAAAATAAACCAGGCTTCTGCCGCATACTGAGCGCAGGTTTCATTTTATGGATGCACAACCCAAACCAGAAATAGACTTTTGTACGTGTCATGCACCAGTCAGACACTCCGACTACTGAAAGTCTCCAGGTATTTCCGGAACGCGTATTCTTACCGCCGAGAGCGTGCTCCGTCATACTCAGACACAGCGATTCCAGCCTGTTATTGATATCTGGCTCTGTAACGGGGACCTGGAAATCTGAAAAGGAAATTAATTTTTAATGTTTAGTGGATTAATAAAATTTTGGCATTTCCATGCAAAAGCAATCAGATCATGTGACACACAGGTGGACTAATTGTGTGACTTCTGAAGATAACTGGTTGTATCAGATCTTATTTAGGGGCTTCATAGCAAAGGGGGGTTAATACATATGCACGCACTTTATTTCATTAATTTCACTTCACCAATTTGGACTATTTTGTGTATGTACATCACATAAAAACCAAATAAAAATCCATTTTAATTCAAGGTTGTAATGTAACACCATGAAAAACACCAAGGGGGTGAATACTATTGCAAGGCACCGTCCAAACATTAAATGGGGTCGGTTCATAACTTGAGTTTGTTGTTGGGGGTTACGTATTGTGTGTCTCGCTCCAGAATCTGGTTCTTTAGTGTAGAATATGGTGTTGTCTATATACAGGTGCACAGTATTTATATTTAGGGGGTAAGCCAGGTACGGCCGCTTCCCCAAGGGCTTCAATTACAAACTATTCTATCGGAGACTCAAATGATTTTAGGTATAAGCAGAATGTAACAGCCTCTGCCAACGGTGCTTGAAATGGTCCGTTTCCCCAGGATTATTTATATATATTATATGTACCAACACTGTATTTTAATATAAGCAGTCACTGTTATTTGTTACTGTCCCTTTATAAATGTTATTTCAATCACTGTTATTATAAGAATCACAGGTACATCTACGTGGCTATTTATGACTTATTGGTCCATTTATGACTCCCTGCACTCCATACCAGTCTGATTATTTGCGTTACGGGCAACCGGTTATATTTAGGGCCAAACTCCTCTAGTGCCTCGCGTGTTTAAACAATTTGGTAACCTGCCGAGGCATCAAAAAAATATCCTGGTCAGGTTGCAAGAGACGCTGCATATTCTGGCACGTGTCCATGGTTTCAATATTCACATCTGACTAAACGAGAATATATATACCGTAATACACGGGCGCCCAACTGCAGTCTTCAAAGGCCAGAAAATGAATACATTTAAGGGATATTTTGGCAACGAGCACAGATGGCTTCATTATTGGCTTATGCCGTGCATTTGGTTCATAACCGCTCAGGCAGACCAAGGTTCCCGAGGTCTGAAGGCAACAACCTCAAAGAGTTTAAAAGTAATCCCTGCTTTGCCCATCACCCTTACCTTTAAATCACCGGTGTGAGATTTTATTACATTATACAAACAGTACAGTTTTATTGACACAGAAGTCTGCTGACGAAAGCCGAAAAAACTTCTGAAGTCGGTCAGTTAACTCAAAGGATAATCTGAAATTTGCTGCATTTAGGGTCATCAAAGCCAACACAATTGGAAACTCAAAAAGATGTTAAACCAACCGGATTAAACTACAACAACAACAACAGAAAGCATGAGAACATGTTTATACACAAAAAAGAGGTGGCAGAACCCAAAAAAAAGCCTTCAACTCAATTCCGAAGGTGCGTTTACCCAGAACTGGACAAACTGTTATTAAAACAGAAGGCTGGCGGCAGTTGTGAAAAGGTTAGCGTGTGGTTTGACTTTGTTCAACAACTGTGAGCCGAGTGTACTCTGAAGAACAGACCTGAAGGAAAGTTCCTTAACGCCTATTTTAACATTCTCTTAATATTCTGTGACAATGAGCTGAGGACATGAGGTTCACTGACAGAGACTTTCATACTTAGTGTCTACGTTTCCACAGGAGGTGATCACTTTTATACGGCATTGAACAGGGTTTTTGTTAAGAGCAAGTAAAACAGATAAATAGTTAGAGGACATCTATTCAATTTAATTATACAACATCTTTACACGAGAAACCCACCACAAGCCCATTTTGGCGATTAATAAAAGGTTTCATCTCATCTAAACTCAAACATCAGTGAATGAGCCAGTTTGTGCGAGTAAAATCATTCGCACAAACATAAATAAAAATAAACATTTACTGGACTTTACTTGCCGGGCTCCCAGATACACTGGGAGAACTGGGTCATGGATGTCATAACCATGCTCTGCCCGTGTCTCTCTCAACATTTAAACAACTGGAGGGCAGAAGAAGAGAGATTTGAGCCACAAGAGACAGGGAGCCCCCCAGGCAGACCACTAGGAGACCGGCCCTGTTGCATATTTGTAAGTGGATGACAGCCTGGCTAGTTTTATAATTCACACACATATATGTAATGGATGCATGCGTCGCTATCTGTAAGCTTAGCGTGTGCATTACCTGGTTGCTGAAACATAAGCATGGTCTGCGGTGATGTATGGACAGGTAACGACCTGGTCCTCTGCACGGAGCTGTGACTTCGGCTTGGCATGCTGTTACTCCCCCCGGGGTTTGCAAACCACAGATTCTACATAAAAAATGACACATAATTAATATTATATTTATTATCCGACTTAAAATAACAATAAATCTTGTACAAAACTTTCCACCTTTCCACCACAAACACACAGATGATAGGGCCCAACACATGACTTCGCTGCGGGGGAATGTTTTATTGTCGTGCTGCCACAAGGACACCCTTGAGGACATTTCTGGAACTACAGGATCTGTCTCACGAGAGAGACTCTCTTCTTTGAAAAAATGGGAAGACTGAACGGTTCTTTAGAATATCAGGGCTTCAGCTTTCAACCAACAAAGGCGGAATCTCGATGAGTTATCTGCGGATCTGCAATATCTCCAACGTGACTGCGGAGCGGATACCATGAACACAGCAGTCTCCTCCTCGCTGTGTGACTAGTTACACATGTAGCGCGGGCTGAAACATTGACTGTACAAAAAAACCCAAATAGATACTTAAATAAGGGAATGCTTGCAAACTCCCTCATATACACAGAGAATGCTGCTTGGCTCATGTTAATGTTTAGGAGGTCAATGTCTTGTGGCCGAGATGGCACCTTAAACGCAGGCTAATGGCAGATCACATCGGGCTGTCTCTGAATCAAACTGGTGGCCCTATTCCCCAGGAAAACAATGATGTTAAGTACAACAGCCGCTTACATAGAAATGGTAGTAAAAACAAATAACATTCCTTTACTTCACCCACAAACAAACATGGGAATCCAGGAGAATTTTTGGATTTTCAACATAAAACCCGTTTCCATAGTATAAAATCCTGATCATTAACACTGGCGGAGCGACGTCACCAATTCACAGCATGTTAACGTGAACCTGTTTTATGATCTAGTTACCTTACATACATTTCTTGGAATGGTTCAGAAGTTTAACATTTCCATAATATTATATTTAACCGTACCCAACGTGAAACACAATGGAAGTTTTATATAAAAGTGCAATTCTGGTGGAGATTGCACCACATTTACCAAATGCTTCACCTGCGCCATCTCATGCCAAAAACTCTCTATTTATACTAAAAAAAAAAATCTAGTGGTTGAAAGCAGCTGTAGCTTTCTATTCATGTCCATTAAATGCGGTCGTTCTCCCTCTCGCTCAGTCTGTGAGGGAGAGAATGACGTTATATTGTGGGTAACGCTGTGCGTGGGAGCGCACCGGGCCTCCCCATTCTCTCACTCATGACTCTCGCTAACCCTTTTAGTACCTCTCGACAGACTGGAAAACAGGAAATGCCTGCAGACGGCTCTCGCTGCTGGAATATTTTCTTTCTTTAAAAGGATCCAGACTTGAGGGAAAAAAAGGACACCGATACGCAGCACGCTGTACGGGACCAGCCGACAGCTCCAGAATCAACACGGATCAGCGGCCGCTAAAATTCATTATCACCCCTGAACTGCCCGTAAGGAGACTTTTCTAATGCCGCAGATTCCAAAGGGACGGCCACATAAAAAAGTACAGTGAAAATCCAACGCAAACGTCCATAGAAATAAGCGTTGCCAAAAGAACGAATAAACAGTAAACAAAGTAAAACTCCCATAATCCTTACACAACTTCCAACGGCATCTTGTCAGGGGTATTACATGCCAAGTGCATCCCATGTCATATTAATGGTTTGCGATCCGTACAGTTTACATTCACTCCGTTCTGCGGGACAGAGGGACATCTGTCTGAGAAACAGAAGCAAAGGGACTTGGGACGCAAAAAAAGCAGCACAAGAAGTCTGCATGATCTTAGAAGATACAGGGAACTCCGTATGCTGGGTTCCTGCAAGGTCTGCTTTACAGGTACAGGTGATTACCCCCCACGGTGGCACTGAGAACAGAACCCAACAGCTCTGGTGTTTCATAATCATCCCTCATCAACGTATTCTCTTTTTCACAGTAGCCTTTGGAATAACTTATGTTTACTAATAAGATCATGAGATGGAGATGTTTATGTCGAAATATATAATTAAAAAAAAAAACAAAAGACACTGTTTCCCTTTTCATACTATCTGGTCTGAAACGTGGCCATTCTTAAGTCCTTAATCATTTCCCGGCCTTCAAGATTTTAAAAGAAAAAGAAGAAAGTAAGCAGAGTAGGATCTTGGCAGGCAGTTAATGTGCATTATTGTTAGACTTTGTACAGACTTGGCCGAGTTAGCCACATTCTTTTAAACTCTAAATTTCTACGACGATTCTTTTCGGAGCTACTTTTTAAAAACACCAGTTGTTTACACATTATGATGTAGGGACACGGCCCTGTCCCCAAGAATGCCTTTGGTTGCAGTATGGTGTGCAGCGCCACTGCGTAGGTGTTAGATATGTTTTCTGCCAACTGTAACAAACTGACCACTCAGTGGGTTAAACTATCTTTACTGGGCAATTCCCGGATTTTCTGGAAGCTCGATGTTAGTGACCTGATGTTGGATTTTCCAGGCCAATACTCGGTGAATCACATTCTGCTTGAGCAAAGTACACAATTAAGTCTATGTGTGGAAGCAATTAATGAGTTAATAATTTTAAGGACCTCTATGTTGGCTGTATTTGAAGATTTCTATGGTTGTTAATCTTCTGAGATTCCTACTCGGGTGTCCACCGCTCACTCTTTAAAGAATTCAGCAAACCTCAGTTAATTTCTAATACAGCCCAGATCCGTGTATGTTGGAGCGAGACCGGCAGTCTGGAGGAAGCACTATGTCTAGCTCATCATCGAGACATTGCTTCCTTCGCTGTGACATCACTTCCGGTATGCAGAAGCGGTCAAGCCCAATTCCAAACACACAGC
>VKOC01043194.1:0-12184 GCA_009364415.1 Spea multiplicata | reverse complement strand
AAATGTCAATTTCAGATACATGGGCACCTTTGGTAGTGGGGGTCAGTATGTAAGGGTCAGTCAGTAACAAAATATAACCCCTTTAGAAAATGAAAAGCCATTAAATTGTGGTAGGGGCAATCGAATAGGATTAGTGGAACAGAGAAATAAAGACCAAGAGGGGGTCCATTCGGTCTGAGGTGTGCCAAAACCGATGTACCAGACAGGCCTAGAAGAGGGCTACCCCATGATTAGAAACGAAATAAAGGATAGAGAAGAGAAAAGAGTAGAAATAAAAGGGAGGAAATGAATAGAGGGGGGGACAAGGGAGGGCAAACGTTAGACGCTGCAACGTAGCTGTGGGAGGGGGAGGCGTTGGTTAAATAACCATAGCCCCTCCCACAACTACAGGCTAATAACACACAGTATAGTAAATACACTATTATGATGATGTCATATATGAGTGCACAATCCATGTATCTCAAACAGCCCCTGCTATTGGTCCTGTCACGTTTCTATGACGTGACAATAGACATCAATAGGCATACCTGAGAACTTCTGGGCTCTGGCTACCCAGAGCCTTCCCTTGCGGGACGCGGTGAGGACTGCCTACTGATGTCGGTGGGCGTTCCCCTGATGTCCAGCTGACATCGGTGGGCGGTCCAGCTGACGTCGGTGGCGTTTCATTCATTTAAATGGAAAATGGGCAGGAAGTGGAGCGTGTCAAGACCATGCGACCTGAAGGATTCGGGTCTTGACCCGGGGAACCGGAGAAGTGGTGCTTCACCCGGCAAACCCGGAGAGTTTTATTGAGATGACATATCACATTACAAGTGTGTTTGTAGTCTGAGTATTTATGGTGTCGAGATAGCAAACAGCTCCGACTATATTTCCTCTGTTACTTTAATTCCCTTTGTTTTTGGTTCACAATATGTTTAAATTATACTTACTGTTCTGTACAAGTGGCATATCTTGACATGATATGCCACTCTGACCCCCAAATATGCCACTCTGCTCCCCTGATATGCTTCATGCCCCCAGATATGCCACTCTGCTCCTCTGATATGCCAATCTGCTCCTCTGATTTGCCAATAGATATCAAACTCTGCTTCCTAGATGTGCTTAATGCCCCCAGATATGTCAATCTGTCCCCCAGATATGCCACTCTGCTCTCCTGATATGCTTCATGCCACCAGACATGTCACTCTGCCTCCTGATATGCTTTATGCCCTCCAAATATGCCATCTGCCTCCCCCTGATTTACCAACGCATCCCCAGACTCCCTGGTGTCTAGTGAGGGCAGCTGGTGGACGCCTGCGCGATGCAGTTAGACAACCTCTGTGGCTGCTCGCCACTTCTGCTGGGGCTTCTTTGCCAGTGATCCGTCATAAAAGCCCCGGCGCATTGCACAGATGTTCACCGGCTACCAGAGAGGAGGATACTGGTCCCCTGAAGCATTGCGGGGGATCCTAGTCTCTGGCAGCTGGTGAACACCTGCTTGATATGCTCACACAACCTCCGCTGCTTCTAGCCAGTACTCCAGCTGGGCTTCTATGGTGGCACACCGGAAAGTAATGTAATGCCGGTGCTCCTTTATAGAAGCCCTGGCGGAAGTGCTGGCAGCAGAGGGGATTGTCTGCATCGCGTAGATGTCCACTGGCTGCCAGAGAGGAGGATCCAGGTCCTCTGTAGCTCTGCGGGGGACCTGGATCCTAACCCTGTTGCTTGCCTGCAGCAGGGCTAAATGAAAAATAAAAAACCCACCTGCATGGCTCCTGGAACTGCATGTCTCAGGCGTCGGGCGATACAGATTGCGCATCCCTGCACTAAACCCCAATTATAGGCCGCACCCCCACTTTAAAGACTTAAAGTGGAGGGAAAAAGTGTGGCCTATAATGGGCCCAATACGGTATATTATAAAAAGTTTAATTTTAGAGTGATCTGAGATTTCTTTCATTAATGGTTAACTATAATATAGCCTTTTACTTTTCTTATACTGTAGATAACCTTTTATATCCTGTCCTTGATTGCTTTATGTGTAGTTTGCATTTGCTAATACTTAATAAGTAGCATCTGTTAGATTTATCGAGATCTGCATGCTTAACACATGTACCCACTTTGTTTGTTTGTTTAAGCCTGTATGACCCAAGATAAAGCAAGGGAGCAATTTGACTATAGCAGCCAAATGAATGAACTAATGTTACAAAATTTCTGTGGTTTTGCCATTCGTTTTCCTCAGTTTTGCCAGAATCATCCTTGTCTTCGGATATTCGTTTGAACGTACAAAACATACAAATCTGAATGCACAAGTCTAAAATGCAATAGTAGTTTGTGTTAACTAGCAATCATACTTCCTACCAACTTTTTGCTGTATTACACGGAGCAAGTCATCCTAATGGAAGATCAGGAACCCTGTAGCTCCACTGCTGCTTAGAAGTGAAATCGCATATCCCTCTAACTGTCCCATTAACACTTTCTTTCATTAACAATTTCTTTCCATCTTGTGCCACTTGTCCTTATTAAGTGGAGTTCTGGGATAGGTCGCAGTGGCCCAAATCCCAGCATTTAGGATGCAGAAGGGATTGGCTGGTGCCAGGTCAGCAACAAAGATAAATGTGCCATGGCTTGCAATGAATGTAACATGAAATCTGTGGCAAAGAGTAGCAGAACTTGAATGTCAATTTACAGACTGGATGTGATCTCCCTGTTTCCTAACCCACCTTTACAAAAGCATCTAGCACCAAAAAGCAACAGTAACTCAACAAAATGGCAAGAAGAACAACTGGGAAAATATTAATCCCAATTATGTTAATCGTAAATTGCCATGGCAGATCCTACAGTCATAAGATGTGTCTCTGATACATTTATATTGCTTTATTTGAATCACTAAATACAATAACCTATGTTTATTTACTGAACCACAAAATGCAATATTTGGCAAAAAGTGACTGATTCCCCTTTTCAACAGCATTCCACTGTAAGAAGTACACATTCTTTTCATTTCCAAAGTCATTACAAATGGAATGCTGTGGAAATCAGATAAAAAGTGGGGATAATACGTAATCACACTAATAACGTCTTAGTAACATATTTAGGATCAATTTTAAGATGAACAGAAAAAATACCCTAGTCCTATGTTTAACTAGCAAATCTCTCAGAAGCTTAAGTTCCTTGTAGTGTGTAAGCATGTAGTGCATACATTGGCGAAGGATCATACGGATTTCCATCCTCAGCTCTAAGACTGTGACATAAGCTTCTAATTAGAATTTAAACCAGCAGGTGATAATTTGTAACAAAGTCTCCTTCGGTTTAGATTCCCGTTCTGAAAATCTCGTTAAACTCTATTTCTGTTGTCTGGATAACAAATAGTGACAAACATAATAGTCATAATTAACTACTGAGATTGTCAGAAAATTATCAGGATCAAATGTCATTCATCTCAGTTGTTAGTTTGAAAATCCAATTTGGATTAAATAAAAAGTTAATTTTCCAGACTCCATTATTTAAGGAAAATTATCACACCTTTTAGCATAAGTGAATTGCTTCACTGAAGCAACCTCTGGTTTGTGCCAGGCCTGCGCTGGCCATCCTGCACACAGGGCAAATGCTTGGAGGGCCAATGGCCAACAGCACCCCATACTCAACCATTCTGCCACTCCATAAGACAGGCTCCATGTACCATAGTGGCCCGAATATAGGCCAGACTTTCCCCCCCACTTTAGGTCTTTAAAGTGGGGGTGCGGCCTATATTTGGGGTTTTGTGCAGGGATGTGCAGTTTTGTGTTGGGTGTTTTTTTCCTTTTCATTTAAGCAGCAGGGTTACGATCCAGATCCCCGCAGCGCTGCAGGGGACCTGGATCCTCCTCTATGGCAGCTGTATAGCGCAGACGTTCACCGTCTGCGACGATGGGCATAGACAACCTCCGCTTCCGGGACTTCCGTCGGTGCTTCCTGGACTTCCGCTGGTGCTTCTCCAGGGAGTCTGGGGATGCATTGGTAAGTCGGGGGGGGGGGTAGCACTTCTTGAAGCAGAGTGGCATATTAGGAGAGCTGAGTGGCACTTCTAGGGACATTAAAGCATATCTGGGACAGGAGGCATTTTCTAGGCGGCAACGGTGGGCTATTTGGGGTCAGAGTGGCATATCTGGGGGGGTCCAGAGCGGCATATCTGGGGCTATAAATAATATTAGGGGGAGAGTGGCATATTTGTGAACATATTTGTGAGTGGCATATCAGGGGCTATAAAGCATATCTGGGGCAGAGTGCCACATCAGGGGTTATAAAGCATATCTGGGGCACAGAGTGGCATATCAGGGTCAGAGGGGAATATCTATGAGTAAGGTGCATTATGAATTTTCATAATTGGCTATTGATTTTCTGTTTGTATATAACATATACTGGCTAACTGTATAATAGATACCAAAAATGTTAAATACTGTTTTACCATTCCACTAATTAAAAAAAATTAGCCAATACGGTAATTGTTAATGTGTAATTGTGTATATGATAAGGTATTTGAGTAAGCGAGAAAGTGTGTATGTGTGTGTGCAAAAGTACAAGTAGGGATGGGGCCAGGAAGGCTATTTGGCTTTGCTTACCCCTGGGTCTAAATGTGCAAGGGCTCCCATATTAATGAGGCTAGGTTCCACTGTTCCATCTATATATTTACCTACATTAAAGTACCCGGAATATGGGTAGAAGTCATATTTTTTCTTGTGCCCAAAAGTATATATATATATTTATATATATATTTTATATATAGTCTTTTTACTGTTTTGTTTTTAGTATTTATTTTCTGTGCATGCATGGTAATTTTTAGGGAGCATAATTTTACCTGATCAACTATAAAGAAGAATGAATATTAAATGCATTTCTTTAAACAAAAAATAAAAACAACAAGCAATCAGTGATAGGAAAGTGCTCTCATTGTAATCAATGGGAGCGCTTGCTACACATGTGCATGACCCCTACCTGCCAGCGTTTGCCGAGCCAGCGCTAGAGCTCATTGGCGCGTATATATCACGTATCAGGGTTCAGACTGGTCTATCGGGATTTACAAGGAGATTCCTGGTAGGCAGACATCCCTGGGCCGGTCTTGAGGCACACCTAATTATATCTTGTCAATTACTCAGAAGTCAGGATTGAAGGAATGATGGATGGTGCTAAATACAATACAATTCTTGAGGGAAACCTGTTTCAGTTCTGCCACAGATTGGGATGGACGTTACCTCCCAGCCGAACAATGACCTTAAGCATACTGCTAAAGCAACACTTGAGTGGTTTAAAGGGAAACATTTAAATGTCTTGCTCAAAGCCCAGACCTCAGGTCCAATTGAGGAATCTGTGCATGACTTAAAAATACACTAGCGGAATCCATCCAACTTGAAGGATCTGGAGCATTTTGCCTTGAAGAATCCCAGTGACTAGATATGCCAAGGTTATAGAGACATACCCAAGAGACTTGCAACTGTAATTTCTGCAAAAAGTGGCTCTACAAAGTGTTGACTTTGAGGTGAATAGTTACACGCACTCAAGTTGTCTTATTTGTTGTTTTACAATAAAAAATATATTGTATCTTCAAAGTGGTAAGCATGTTGTGTGAATCAAACTATACAAACACCCATTTTAATTCCAGGTTGTAATGCAACAAAATAGGAAACATGCCAGGGTGTGAATGCTTTTGCTAGGCACTGTAGTGTTCCATAAGCTAGTTGACGTTTATGTTTTAATTAAGGTAGATTAAGTTAAGGAGCCTTCACGGTTGAATATGGTGATGTTGCTATCAGGCTTTTCTCTCTAGCTGCATAATTACATAGATATATGCATATCTTGTATCTGTAAAATCATTAACCAAAGATCGCTCTGGTGTTTTGCATATTTGCTTTCTAAACACAGTTGACCTATGTCATCCCAGCTCATATTTTCTGCTGGCGATTGCACTAATTACAGCAATCACTGTGAAAAATAACTAGATTACCTCCATGCTTGCATGCTTCATCTCCAGCTATACATGTGTGATTTATTTTGGTATTTCAGTTTTGTAATTTTTCTAAATGTTAAAAAATATAAATATGAAAACCAAACTGTTCTTCACAATAATCACAATACTATAAGTTTGCTAGAAACAAATTAATAAATACGTGTGATTGAGGGAATGAATGGGTATCTGTGAATGAATGAGTATCTGTTAATAAATGAGTGAATTAATGTTTGAGAATGAGTAAATTGATAAATATGTGTGTAAGAGGGGGCATGACACTGGGAGGTTGTTGAAGGCTATGATGCCACAGGAAAGCTGTTTGGGGTCAAAGATGGCAAGTCCTATGCTTCCAATCTGGGTGCCAGGGCTGACATGATACTAAGGGGGGGTGGGGCAATATGCAGGGGTGTGAAAGCATTAGCTCACAAGGGGGTGCTTGCTGAGGGCATTGCATAAATCAGTACTAAAGGAGGGGCTGGGTGGTGGGATAAATATACAATGTGGGGCTGGCTGTTCATTCACAACAGTGAAGAAACTTACAAAGGGCAGCTCGAACAGAGCTGTCTCTGTGCGGTAGGCATGCCCCGTCAGTGCTCACGCCCCTCCGTGTACGTGCCACTCACACATCAGTACACGGAGAGGACGTACGGACGACACTGCGAGGTGGCCGCCCACCAGCGGGACCCCGGCAGACAAGGTAGGCATGACACTTACTATATTGTTTGTCCTTTCAGTGCCTGAGTTGGATTTAGTATAAAATGGCATTGTATGCTAAAGCTACATTTGAACTAAGTCTAAAATACATTCATATAATTGTGTGTTATATCACTGTATAATGATGTAAAACATACACTGTTTTAGTGGTATGACTAGGGACATGGTTTTTTTTCCTGAAATGCCAGTTTCCACACATTATCAGAATGTTATCTTCACTGTGAATCCGATCATCAACAACAGCAGCACTGTAAGAATATTTTTTGAACATTGGGTTTGTGCCCATTTTCCCCACGCCTCCCATGCTTCCTGTTACTGCAGCACAGTGCTGACTTATATGTGTGCGCAGGCAGGCTGGTGACTTGAAGATAAGACACAAATATGATGATGATAAATGATGCCAGTATTTGTTCACAATTATAATTATACATGCCCACTCAGATGTAAATCATTATTCTGTGAATGTCAGTTGTGGGATTCTCTGTGATAAACGCTAGTGATGACGATTCATCTGTGATAATACCTGAACTTGCTCCATCTCAACTCTTGTCTAGCCTGCCCTGTGTCTTATCTGCTCTGTTGGTATCTCTAGTTCTCTGCACTCCCTCAAATAAAGAAAAAGTCACAACCGCATCATGCTATCTATTCAAATACTTTATGTTCTAGCTGTTTAGAGGTACTGTTTAGAGGTACTGAAGATCATAAAAGTGCTAGGTTTTGGAAGTGGTCAAAATGTTCTACCCTATTTTAGACAAAATACTGCAAACTGTGCACGAAATGTGCTTTCTGTCTCTTATAGAAAGTTAAAGTAGATGAAAACACTGAAAGAATTCTTCCTCTGATGCAGAACCCTGCATCCAACAAATGCCATAGACTCATGTGCGATACAGTGAGCATACTTTGCAAGCTATAGATTCAAGCATTTAAAATATACAACCACTTACAAAATTCCTTCATTAATTGTACGTTTCTTTTCTTCCCTTAGGCTGAAATACAAACAATTTGCTTCATGTCTCCTGTAAAGCATAAAAGCAGTCATCTAGCCTTAAAAGCTTCTTTGCAGTAAAAAGTGTGTTCTTTTCAAAAGGTCCCCCTATGTTTCCGCTAATAATAATGAATCACATTGGGCATTAGCTTCATAATGATTGTGAGACTGCAACATGTAATTTTCATCTTACCCTATAAAGGTAGATAATTGTACTTCCTTTGTTGTGCCCACACTATTGCTGTGATCAGATTTCAATGTCAAACAGCATTTTTTTCCCCTTCCTTGGGAAATTTCGAAAATGTTACTGGGTTGTCAAAAATCTTGCCAGCAGGGTGATTCGGATCAAATTCAGATCAAAGCAAATTTTTGTTCAGTTGGATCTCCATATTTATGTTATGGTTTTATTGTAAATATACGTGATGTAAATACAAATATAAGTATTAATAACAGCAAAATAGTCAGATTTACTTTAAAAGCTACATGAGGTAGGATTCCGTAACTTTAAAGCAAGGCTCTGGTTTGCCTCGCAGTCTGAATTTTGTGATTATTTTAAGAATTGGAAATTATAATGTTCCCCAAAGAGTTTTGGTATACAGAGTAGTTCATGGCCGACACAATGACGGCATGGTTCCCACAGCTCCTGTGGCTGCTAAACAAGCCCAAATCATCATCCTCCACCTCCTTATGGCCAAAATCTCCACATACAGTGTAGGGAGGACGAAACACGTTATAATAATAATAATATTTACTCTTTAATTACTCTTTATTTTATTATAATTTGTTAAGAGACCCTTAACTCTTAAATAGTTAAATATTTCTTTGTTGTTTAATCCAAATTCAGTTTGTAGTTGATTGGTGAATTTAAATTTAAATTTAGATTGATGAATTTAAATTCTATGGTAGAGGTCTGATACTTGTAATAATACCTCTATACATATTTTCAGATTGAGACTTTCTATGAATAGTGTAATTAGATCTATTTTTGCGGTAATAAATGTATTATGAAGACCTAGATGTTTTTCAGATGGTCAGATCTCCAGCAATAAGGTTGTGTTTTTAAAAACAAATTGTACCACATTACCTGATTTTGGGGTTACTTTTGCTCACTGTCCCATTTCCACTAAGGATTGGCGCTTGCTGATTAGCACAGATCGTGGAACACCATTGATGTCCTGAAACATGCAAATGTCACAAAAAGAAGGAATCTGTTTCTCATCCTGGCATGTCCTTCCTAATCTTTAGTTAAAAAAAAAACAGGAGCCCCATAGTTCTCTAAATTTATGGTGAATAATTAATAACTAAGACACTCATTCTATGTATTTTTTGACATACAAATGAATCATAGTAATTAAACATGGATAAGTATGTTGCATTGGTCAAGTCAATCCTCTCTATTTTATGATGGGGCCCAATAGATAAGAAGGAGCTTTAAGCAGATGCTTAATTAGCTTATATGACATTGTTGAAAATTCCCTTTGGTTTTAAACAGCAATATCGATCGCATCTAGTATAAGGTTAGCACCCTCTTAACATCATCTTAACATCATCTTACTAGTGCAGATGTCTATTAAATTTTTATATTTTAATAAGAATATTAAATGCATTTTAAGCATGTGGTGGTACTTTGACATTTTCTTAAATCATTTATAGAATTCAATATCATTTTTAATCTTTCCACTTTCTGAAGTATTTGGAGGAATGTGAATCTTTTATGTATTCTTTGAAAATATTATTTGAAATATTATTAAACATATCTCCAAAATTAATATTTTGTGACATGATAGATATATTTTAGCTGAGACAAATGCAATGTACCTTCCCACTGGCTGGACATTTACACTCACTGGCCACTTTATTAGGTATACCTTGCTAATACCGGATTTGACCCCATTTTGCATTTAGAACTGCCTTCATTATTTGTGGCATACTTACTACAAGGTGCTGGAAACATTCCTCAGAGATTTTGGTTAATATGGACATGATGGTGTCACGCAGTTGCTGCCGATTTGTCGGCTGCACATCCATGATGCGAATCTCCCATTCCACCACATCCCAAAGGTGCTCTATTGGATTGACATCTGGTGACTGTGGAGGCCATTGGAGTACAGTGAACTCATTGTTATGTTCCAGAAACCAGTTTGAGATGATGTGAGCTTTGTGACATGGTGCATTATCCTGCAGGAAGTAGCCATCAGAAGATGGGTACACTGTGGTCATAAAGGGATGGACATGGTCAGCAACAATACTCAGGTAGGCAGTCGCGTTTAAACGATGCTCAGTTGGTACTAAGGGGCCAAAAGTGTGCCAAGTAAATATCCCCTATACCATTACACCACCACCACCACTAGCCTGAACCGTTGATACAAGGCAGGGTAAATCCATGCTTTCATGTTGTTTACACCAAATTTGGACCCTGCCATCTGAATGTCATAGCTGGAATCAAGACTCATCAGACTAGGCAATGTTCTTCCAGTTTTCCATTGTACAGTTTTGGTGAGCCAATGCGAATTATAGCCTTAGTTTCCTGTTCTTAGCTGACAGGAGTGGCACCCGGTGTGGTCTTCTGCTGCTGTAGCCCATCTGCTTCAAGGTTCAACGTGTTCCTGCATACCTTGGTTGTATTGAGTGGTTATTTGTGTTGCTGTTGCCTTTCTGTCATCTCGAACCAGTATGCCCATTCTCCTCTCACCTCTTACATCAACAAGGCATTTTCGTCCGCGCAACTGCCGCTCACTGGATATTTTGCCTTTTCGGACCGTTCTCTGTAAACCCTAGAGATTGTTGTGTGTGAAAATCCCAGTAGATCAGCAGTTTCTGAAATACTCAGACCATCCCGTCTGGCACCAAGATTAAAGTCACTTAAATTCCCTTTCTTCCCCATTCTGATGCTCGGTTTGAACAGCAAGTTGTTTTGGCCATCTACATGCCTAAATGCATTGAGTTGCTGCCATGTAATTGGCTGAGTAACTATGTGTGTTAACAAGCAATTGAACAGGTGTACCAATGGCCAATGGGTGTATACTCATATTTGGAGAAATTCTGCCATATATCCATATAATGAAGTGTCCCATTTTGTGTGGAATGGTCCTTTTGTGGGCAGTACGGATAATGGGATAGTTAGGGAGATCAAATCTCAATTGTAGTTCCCTCATGCTCACCTTGCAACATGTTGAAGTAGAATATCTCAGCATTCTGCTTCAGTATATCCTAAGATGGCTGGACGTGTAAGGTGTCCCTGGGGGATATGTGTCTGTATGATCCTATATCTAAATTAATGGGATGAATGCACTTACCAATATCAATTACTTAATTTGCATATACTGTATAACATCTGCTATTATTGGTGCCTAACACAGTGATTGTTGTATACTTATGTAAATCTAGGGAACTGTATTTGAAAGTTGTAAAATGGTTGTAATTTTTCTTTACAACTTTTGCATCCCTTTCTTTTCATTTGGGTTTTTTATTTTGCTAACCCTTCCTCTCTTTTCTTTTTGTTCTTCCCTTCCCTTTGGTTTTTGCTTTCCTTCTTTGTCTCCTTTCCTTCCCTTTTGATTCTCTTTCCTTTTGTCCTTTATCTTTTTACCTTCCTTTTTAATGAGATTCCCATTACTACTTAATCTGTATAGCTTGTTCTATATATCTGTGTATTACCTGTATAGGACTGTTCTGATTCTTGCCTAAATGACCCTTAATCTGTCTTTGGTAATTAGAATGGCCGGGAGGTAGAAAAAAAAAAAGAGGAAAGCAACAATATTTGATGAAGTAGCTTATACAGATTATTGTTCAAAGGCTTCATAAATCCATACAAAAAAAAGAATAATTACAGTTACAATAACAAGCTTTGCCTGTCATGTAAGCTCAGTATGAGATTTAAGAATCTTGCACATGTTTTTGAGACTGATGTAGGTGTATTTAATGTGTTTATCGTATTCACTAGCAAGAAAAAGATACTCCTTTTACATACAAATTGTTTCAAAGTCTTCCAGTGTATTTCTATTCATATGCCCTTTTGCACTGTAATTTTGTTAGTGCGCTAAAAAATATACTAACGTGCTTCTCTATTGTTCACAGACCAGATGAACCCTTCTATGAAATTTTCCAGATTGATTTTCGAATTGGCAGCGCAAGTGACCCTTCAGGAGTCCAGATAATCACTTGGCAAGTTGAATACCTTGGACAAAGTACATCAGAACTTGGTGTGTCCAAAATATACGTCAATGACAGAGATATTGTGGGTGTGATTCCACTGTCAATGGTGAGGAGAAATTGTTTTCTCTCTGAATAAACGTTTTATTGACAGGAGGAAAGAGTACAAATTGTGACAAGTTTAGAAAATGTTACATGTTTCACTTTGGAAAAACATATCTTGTCTACAAAATATAATACATGGACATATCCGTGACATAGGAAGGGTGTTTAAAACTTTGCATCGACATAATACCATTTCCATTATCCAGTTCACCCATCTTCCTTAAGATAATGATAACCTCCACTTGGCGGGTTTATATGTTGCAGCATAT
>VKOC01043125.1:0-14174 GCA_009364415.1 Spea multiplicata | reverse complement strand
TGGTCTCCCTCCCTGTTCAATTAAATGTCCGTACGAGCGAACAATAAAGTCGCTCGTACGGACATTTAACTAATTGAACAGGGAGGGAGACCAGTGGCATCGGCAGGGTTATTTCTAACCAATCCTTGTTTACGTGTGCTTTGGAAGCTCTTATAACTTACTTTGCCCTTTTCCTGCCTTATAGATCTGTCATTGTTATTCTGGTTTTTTTTTTATAATTACTAAATACTAACTTTTTGGTTTTTTTTTTACTATTTTGGCAACTTCTGTTGATTACCACAGAAGAGATGTATTATTATTGTGACTTTTAGGACGGTGGAATGATGAATGTCGGTGGAACGTATGATGGAAACATTCTGTTACTACAAAAAAGGGACCTCGGGGGAGGAAAGAGGGACTGTCCCTCCTAAACAGGGATAATTAGGAGGCATAACAGTGTGAGGAAGTGGGTGTTGTAAAATAGCAAAGCAATTGCAAGGAAAACTAGCTGATACTAGATTCAGTACACTACATGGGTAGTCAGATGTAGCCAAGGTTGGTACACGAAGAACGTCAGCAGAATACAAAAACTCTAGCCAGAGAGTCAAAGAGGCCAGGAGCCATAAACAGCTACAAGAATCAGGAGCCAGAACTCCAAAACACTTTGTGACAGCAGTTTTGAATTCTTGAATTTTTGCCCAGTGTCTATCCTGCCCCCTGCAGCAAGTCACGGACATGAACCCTAGTGCGCGTCATAAAAGCCCCTGCTGTACTGAGGGCAGCATGAAGTGAGAAGTGCGCCTAGGAAACAGCTGTCGGGTAGGGACCTGGCTCTGGGTAGTTTTAGTTTGGCTGCCACGAGTGGTGACTCCAAAATGTTACACCACTACAGTCCTATGTCCTACCTATGCATTCCTTTTGATACACATCACAGAAGCCATCTGACAATAGTTTATTTTTTAAAGCTAGTGCTGGGTAGTTACTGTCCTGCTGCTTTTGTAAAAGTACACTTGGAATTAATATCATTCTGAGCTGTGTTGTAATTATTCCTGTTACTTAGCCTTCTGTCAAGCAGAAGATCAGACCCACATTATGAAAATGCAGAATACATTTCCTTTGGCAATATGTTCTGTAATAAAATAAGATTCAGATGCTTGATGAAGTCTATTTTTAACTAGGTGTCAGGAACAAATCCTGCTGGTATTATATTCATTGGGAGGGAATGACAGACACATATTATATTCAAGATACTTACAGCATTTGCTGATGAGTACTTTAGTAAGAAATTGTGATTTAGTTTTTTTGTTTTAAGCTATAATCAAGCACCCTTTTTTTGTCCCAACATGCTGACAAACTAGCTAGTCAAATCTCTGTTGATTTTTCTCTTACAGAGAGAAAGGTGGTTCTTATATAATTCTGCATAGTGTGACAGAAAGCAGGGGATGATAATGGAGGGAGTGTATATTTCACCTTATATTTTGCAGGGTGGTTACCCTCAATAGTTTACTAGCCCCAGGGAAATGTATTGTTAATAATGGAATTTATTAATGTCTGTTGTTATCTGTGTGTTTTGGGTCCCTGGGGTGGAGCATTTGGAGAGTAGGGCGGGCCAGTGCTCCACTCCACAGTTTATGAGCAGCCGAAGACCAGCAGGTGGGAGAGAGAGAGAGAGAGAGAGAGAGAGAGAGATATGCCAAATTACTGAGTGCTGCCAATATTCTATGCAATTGTGGTATTGTGTTTTGTTGGAACGGATAAGCCGTCCAACTGCAGTTAGGTTGGAATACCCTGTATTAGTGCTCACAAGAGCGAGGCGTTTTGTTTTGGTTTATTTATTTTCTGTAATGCCTGTGGTGACGAAATAAAACAGGCCCAGCCTTTTATTTTACCCTCCTCGTGTCTGAGACGTCTCTGCAGCCTAATAGACTGTGTGTAAGTAAAGATTCCCGGACAGAGTACCGAAGTGAAGGGGTATTCTGTCACAATAGCTATAAATACTTCTCATAAATATGAGTTCCAATACTTTGGGGTAACTGGTTAGAACTAACTCCTAGGAAGTTATTACAACTGAATAATACCTAAAAAAAAAGATTTCCCAGAGATAAATGGCGTGGTCTGTTTGTTGGACAATAGAGCATGATGTAAGCTCAGATTTTGTAATACAAACTTTGACTAAAAGTATTGACACCTCTCCAAATTATAGAGTTTAGGTGGTTCAAGTACATCCATTCCTAACAATTATATAAAATCAAGCACGTAGGCATGCCATCTCCAAAGGAAAACATTGGTCGTAGAATGAAGAATGAAGAGCTCAGTGAGTTTTAATGTGTCACTGACATTGGATGCCACAAGCCGGTTTGTTAAATTTCTGCTCTGCTAGATCTGTTTTGGTCAACTGTAAGTGATGTTATTGTGAAGTGGAAGTGCACCTCTGCCACTGGACATTAGAGCAGTAAAAATGTATTCTCTGGACTGATGAATTATACATCACTATCTGGAAACCTGATGGATGAATTTGGGTTTGGTGGTGCCCGGAGAACGTTACCTACCGGAATGCATAGCCACTTCAGAAACACTCATGGCTACATGTAAAAGTTTATGGACTGGATTAACTGTATGATAGGATTGCCCACACTCCATGAAGTGTCAAATGAACACTAACAGTCAACAGCATCCCTTAGGGCTCCCATCGGGAGAGGGGCGGTCTAATGAGAATCATCATACCATGGAGAAGGAGGGGAGCTACAGCTTCTCCCTAAAGTAAGTGCTCTATTTTTTAAATTGTAAATTAATATATATTAAGAAATTGGCACTCCAACTTCACAATGATAAGACCTGAAGCACAAAATAAGTGCAGAGGTTGAGCTCTTATACTAAGGTGCACAGTGCTCATTTTGTAGTACTGAATGCTAATAAATAATGTGGTTCAACATATCCGTCTATTGACCAAAGCTCTCACAACCATAGCAAACATTTGCAATATAATAGAACTGGTTTGGTAACGGGATAGATGTTTTTCCCACTGTTCAAGCCCACTGAGATTTATTAATTTTTAGTGGGGATTTAGATGAACATGCTTCCTTGAGTAGGCATATTGCCTAGTGAGTAGGATTAGAGACAGTTTAGAAGCCTCTGAATTCATGTCAAGGAGGACTGTGGTGCCAAGACTTTAAATAAACTGAGCAAGGATAAGAAAAACCTTTTTGAAGTTTGTAGATAATGTTTGTTATGTTATTCAGTTAATTTGCTGCTTTGAGCCTCCCTGAGGGCAGTACTGAGGTTTTCTAAACTTTGAGCTAAATGTGAGAGTTGACAGAAGGTGAACAGAACTCTGATTCAATGAGGCATGTAATCACCGGAGCAAATCTGGAACAAAAAAAGGGTAGAGATGTAACAGAGGTAATTGCAATTTCCAGTGTCATTACCATTTCAGTGCCAACCTTGTATAAAGTATGTGGTCAGCAAAAGAGGACCAGAGCCCCAACCACATTTCTCTTTGGGGTATTCTACCCGTGACCTGCAGTCTTCTTCCCCACTCTAAGTGGAAGCCTTGTATGAGTTACTGTACACATCAGACTTCTGTTAAAGTTAAAAGTTTCCATTCTGCCAACTGATATATTGTGAAATCAACTATTTAGTATGCTGGAAAAGAATATCCTTGCTGAAAATCCCCTTCACACAACAAAGCAAAACCCCAAACACGCATTTATTTAAATATATTAAAAAACCCATCACCATCAACCAGAATGAAGATGAGAATGATGGCATTATTAGACCTCAAAATCAATGCATACTTATGCGCATGTCTATTTTCTACCTATGTTATGTTTCTGTAGGATGATTATGACATTTTTCCCCATGTTATATTGCATTGTCATTATATATAATTTAGTTTCCATGACTTTTACTATTTGGCATTAATGGGAAAATAAGTGAAAAAATTATATTTTTCCATTACCTTTTTACAATTCTATCATGTGATATATAGTTTGATATACAATTAGTAGCTCTGAATAATTTAGATTATCCTGAAAAAAAATATAAAGCATGCAATATAAAAACATGCACAATAGAACATTAGCCTACACAATTAGTTTACAATTCACCAAGGTCTATGTTAACAGTGCAATGAAGTATGAACATATATAGACCTTGGTGAATTGTAAACATTTTGTTAGCACAAGACTGCTTAATTAGTGTGTTTTGTATAGGCTTTGTTTAGTTTATAATTCCTAGAATGGTAAAAAGTCCTCAAAGAATAGGAAAGGTTAGAAGTAAAGCATTAACCCAGCCCATTATGCTTTAGCTCAATAACGTACGATATGACCAACATATTGAAAGAAGATTTTACTATATATATGTAACTGCTCTCTCGTAACCCACTTATTTTACCAGTCACGCTTGGTGGGTGTTGTGTGGCTGCGCCGTGGCCAAGGACAGCACTGTAGGAGGTAGGGGAGTTTTTAAGCAGCTACTCTTGAATCATGCAGCTTGGTCACAGCTCAGGGAATAGCAATCATCTGGTCTTGCATTAAATTGAAAATATAAATTGACGTTCAAGGAAAAAAAAAAGTTTTTTTGTTTTTTTTTAGTATATATATATATAATATATATATATATATATATATATATATATATATATATATATTTGCCAGTCTGGTTCCTTGTCTCTGGTTAGCTAGAAATTAAGTTTGATTAGATTAGGCCATTACAAATATTGTTTGTACACCGTTCTGTGTATGCATAAAATAAGAAAAAAGCAAATGTTAAGACCAAACAATGGTTTGGTTATTTGAGCCATTTTATCACCCAAATACCTTTTCATTCTGGGTCTCATAAAGCCTTCGACAAGACATACTCAAGATGTTAGAACACGTGCGTTCCTCAGTACACTATAAACCATGGAAAATGTGGAAAGCAAATTACTAAGACAAAAACACTGTCTTAGCAGGAGGGTAAGCTAAACAAGTGAGATATCTCTGTTAGATGTGTATGGTGCTGTTAAAATTAACCCTTTGTACTCTAAACACTGGATTACAAAATATCCTTGGTAGAAACCACTCTACAATCATTTTAAAACATGCAACTAGAGATAGACCAAGAAACCTAATTTGTTCATTTTTTCCTGTATATAATGCTACTTTAAATTTCATTTACAGGGTAGTAATGTTGTGTGCACCACTTATAACAGTACAGACAAATACGTCTGCTTGAGAAAACTCTGCAGGCTTTCTTCTTCCCTGTGTTACACAGCATACACAGTTAGTTCTTAGAGATAGTTCTAGTTGTACAGTCCAGTTTTTCTCTTTGTTAATGGTGAAATGGTGCACAGAAAAAAAATATATAATTATTTTGATATTTTAGCATTATTTTGATATTTTTGATGTTTTATAAATATTTTTAATAGTCTATAACATATACATACATACAAATAATATTATATATATTATTTTGATAGATATCAGAAATCATTGTAATGGTAAAAACATTCTAATGGTCTAGTATTAGTTGTAACTCTTACATATGCACAATGAAACAATTATAAGCACAGCAATAACACTTGAAGATAGTTTTATAGTTTACAAGCAGTAATTGAATAATCATTTAAGGAAACAAAGCCTTTCATTTTTTTGTAGATGTATACCTATAAAAACCAAAGAGCTTATTAGGGCTTACATACCTAAAATTATAAACCTTATTTTACATCACACAATTGTAGCGTTCAACATTTTGATCTATTTGCAAAAGATATTACACATTTTACATTTTCAAAATAAGTACTAGAATTTAGACCTGCTTAATATGTCTATTCCAGATTCTAGTTCTTATTTTGAAAATACAGTGTACAGCTAAATGACCCCAAACTTTTGCATGGCAGTGTACATTTATTATGTACAAAACTTTTCAATACCTTGTATAATGTTCTGTATTTCAAATAATTAATGTATTCCATCTTCCTCTCTATATTTTTTAGATTGTCTTTTCAAACTGAAGAAGAAAAAACATAATTTGTTGAGATAAATATGTGTAGCTTCCTTTAATTGCAGAATGAAAATATGACAAAGATTTATGGAGGTTAATGCAAAAGGCTAAGCAATTAAAAGTTACCTTTTTTTAGTACTTACAGTCTCATTACGATTCTCTGGAACATGCTAGAAAGTGTTTGGAGAGAGCTTTGTGCTTGATCGCCTATTTTATCAATCACGGATTGTGTCACGTTTTTCATAATTGCATCTTGGTGCCTTGTGTGTTTTGCATGATAATTGACATTTTCATTTTAAATGAACAACATATGCAGTGGTGTAATTCTTTAACATACCAATGCAGAAGGCTTTATAGCACTTGTTCTTATTTGATAGGAATCCTTTAAACGATTACACATTTAAATAAAGCCATAATGGTGCAATATATAAAAAAATTCATAAGGGAAAAATCCAGTTAAGTACTTCACTTATATGTCATTCAGTGACATTACTTTATTTTTTGTCTTATTAATTGCCTTTTGCATGTCACAAGATACTACTGTAAAATTTCAGGTATAATACGCACAATTTAGGTCATGAGAAGAGGGGAGCATATTATACGAATTACATTATACAAGTACAAATTTTGTTTATGCTGCCTGTTCGCTCCTTAAGGGATGGTGGCATTGAAGGGTGCCGGAACCAAGTCACAATCAGAGCTGGTGCTCCTATTAAAATAATAATTGTAATAAGGAATCTTCAACAACACTGACCTGGAAGTCAAACGTGTTTCAAGGTCAGTTGCTGTCAGTTACACTCAGCAGCAGAGTCATAAGATAAAAACAAAACACACTTTATTAATTAAAACAAATATATATATATTATTTTACATTTTTATTGCATAACTGATAATTAGTTTGACTGATCAATGCCACTGGCTTAAACTTAAAAGTGATCTGATACTGGTAACATTTTTTTTACTTTACAATATTTATTTTATTTTTAACAGCCTTTAACATAAAATTATATCACATCAATGATTAATTAATCTTTAAGTCACTGATCATTGATCATCAGCCAGTGACCTAATATGGTGGGTGTGTACTTTACTTAATTTTTTCCTAAAAAAATCCACTTTATTGGGCCTTATAAAAAATTCCCATATACCTTCTGCAGTGTGTAGGGAAAGGTCAAAGAAACCTATGAGTCATTTTGTTTTTATGCTTAATGTGTTCTGTCATTTAAAAACTGTGCTTAAAAGTTTATACGTTTGTCTAGAGCTTTGTCATTCCTCCAAAGCCTCCCCTATCTATAATCACAGCCATGAAATGATGCTAATGCATGTGAAACAGCAAAGCTTTACAGATCCTAGTACACAGTGATGGTCAGTGCTAGGAAATGAGTGTGATTGAGTGAGGTGTTTTGTGTGATAGGTGCGAGGGAATGATGTGTGTTGGGTTTGAGGAAGTGAGGTCCCTTTTAAACTAGAAGACCTTAAAGGTAACGACAATACTGTGATGTCAGAGATTGGCAGGCTGAACAACCAAGATTTAGAGGCCCAGAAATACAGCAGAACTGTTTATTATTAAACAAATAATGTTTATTTTAGTTGTATACCATAGTAGTGCATAATAATATAAAATCTAGGGTAAGCATTATACCCTATATTTTCCAGTGGATGCACTTATGACTGCCCTTCATTCTAAAACAGCAGTGTCTAAATTGTATTATATGGATAAAAGGATATGTTGATATTCTCATTACAAAAAAACCTGTCCTTTTATGAATATCCTTCGTTTTACACATTCAGCATTTGCAATTATACAGCCTGAGAACTAGAGCCATCTTTAACGTAAAGAAAAAGAGGCAGCTTCCCTGGCAGAAGTCATAAAATGGCTACCTTTTTTAGTGTTAGCCATGTCTGTTATTTACTCTGCCACTCAGTACACTGTTTCACCATGTTGCTCTTTATCCAGAGTATAAAATGGCTGCCTGTATCAGTTTTTAGCCAGCTCCATCTTTATGTACTTACATGCTCAACCTGTTCTTATCCCTAGTAATGACTGCAATTTAAATACTTACTTTTGTGTCTGTAATTGGTTTCTTCTGAGTGCTTTTCTAGAAAAGCTGAGGCCAAATGTTCCATTAACACAACTTGTTTTATAAAACTTTAAAGAGACTTCTAATATAAAATCCTCTTCAATCCAAAATTTACATAATGTTTGTGTGATCATTTTCTTAGGGGCATGTGTCCAACATCTGAATGCAGTATTGTAACCAGTTGACTAATCATATTTTTGTTCTCATTGCACACTGTATGTTCATTTCCTACAGCACATTCCATTTTAAAAATAACCAGCAGCTGATTCTCTTTCTTATAGTGCCCAGGGCATAACATATTTATTAAGTGTTTTATTTTTGGTTCATGATTCACGTTGTTCTAATGTACACTTAATAATTTCTTATAGGTTTAAATGGATTGCATGCCAGTAAACTCCTAATTTCCGTAAATCTTCAAAAAACGAAATATTTCAATTCTTAGTGGACAGTAATCCATTCCTTTATGTTACCAGATCTAAGTCATATTGGGAGTCTCTAAGGCCCTAAAATGACCTGCCCTTGGCCTTATCCTGATGCTTTCTGCTACCCACACATACAAAAGACAAGTTGGCATCTTGTACTTTGAAAATACCTGGGGCTGGGTATCAAAATCTCTTCATATACTGCATATTATAGAGACAAAAAAATGGCATGACGGAATTAAGATAAACCCCTTTATAGACTTGAAAGGGGCTGATTCTGGGCAGGGCGGATATTACTTTCTTGAAACTATACATGAAACACTGACCAGCAAGCCAGGATAATAAGCTTTATTTTGGAAATGTGGAAATATGATTTTTATTCAGCATATTATAAGGACTAATAATGGGTAGCTTGGTTTGCAATGAGGTTCAAACCAATATCTATCTATTAGTTTTCAGAGTGGTGATTAGTTTCCATGACTGGGCTAAACACAAATGCAAGGCAGACATAAAACAAACCAGAAATTTGTCCGTCTAAGGAATATGGTAAATGCTATCCGTTTCTGATTTAAGAGTATGTATGATTTTCCTTCCTCAAGGTGCCTTCTACCATATTACTGAAAGCATACATAGCTTTTATCAATGTCTGCAATCTAAAATTAACCTGTCCGGGTCCACCCTACCAGCCTGGTCTATGTAATAATTATTTGAACTCTTGTCTACCTACAGGCACTAGTGGCCACCTTTCTCTCTCAGGAGCACCCCTATTAAATTACTTGGGACCGCTGAGCCTCATTACCCTTTTTAACCCTGCCCCTTTTATACCTGCTCTGCCCTTCATTCTGGGCCTTTGCATTGTTTGGCTTGGGTCCCTGTTAGTCTGCTTGCAGCTAAAGACTTGTTCTGATTTCCTGTGTGTGACCTTGGCTACATGTAGGGCTAACCTAATTTCTCCCTCTGCTGGGATTTCTCAAGCTCTCTCCCAAATATTGGTGTTTCTGGGGGGTGTCTGGCCAGCAGATCTGCAGAATCCTTCTGACGCAGCAGTTGATGAACGTGTGGACCTTGATGATGGTTGTTTTGGTTGTCCTCCAGGTCACAGCTCCATACAGTAGAAATTACTTTACATTGGATTGGACAGGCAAATCCTTGTTGGAGCTCCAGATGTTCTTAAACTGTTAGAGGGCCACTCTTGCTTTGCCAGTACTTGCCTTAATGTCTACTTCAGTGCCATCCTGTTGGTTGATGATGTTGTCACTATATTAATCCTTTCTTGCATCTGCTGTTTTCTGAGAAAGGAGTGCGAGGTGATCAGCAAAGTCCAGGTCATAGAACTGGGTCTGCAAGTCCACTGGATTCCGTTTCCGTGTTCACTGGTGGATGTCTTTATAATTGAATCAATGGCAAGGAGGAAGAGAAAGCGTGACAAAAAGCATACTTGTCTGACTCCATTTTGCACCTGGAAACTATTTGTGAGCTGCCCTCCATGGATCATTCTGTAGCACATTCTGTTGTATGAGCTCTTGATCAGGGTGACTTCGACTATGATGCGGAACATTGCTATCTGGTCCTTACATGGTGTGTTCTGCCAGAAGCCTGCCTGCTCATCTTGTAGATGTGGAATGACAGTATCCTTCAACTGGGTCCTCCTAGAAAGAATGAAGTGCTTCACTGGAACTTATTCCTCTATAGTTGGCACCTGTAGAGGTCTCCTTTCTTGGGGATCCTGATGAGGTATCCCTTCTTCCAGTCTGCCTGAATCTCTTCTTCTTATAAAAGTGCCTAGGTCTACTTTTCTGGTTTGCTGAGCTTTCCCAACAGACACTTGGTATTGGTATTCAGCTGCTTTAATTTGCTGCTGTATGCTGCCTGTTCCATTTCTACTGCCAGTCCGTTCACACAGTCTTTCTTGTCTTTCCTAATATTCCTCTTCACTACTTCATGGGCTTCAGCACAGTCTTCTTTGTCTTTGGTCTTTGCTGTTCTAGTCCTGTAGTTGTTAACTGATACCTTTCTGTTTTTTATCTTGGTCATGGTCTCTGCTGTAAACTCTTTCTGCTGATGTTTCTCGACTCTGGTGTTTTTCCTGGCATGATGATGTAAGGGTCTCTTTCACTTTTTTCCAGCTGTTGAGGGCATGATCTTCCACTTCCTTGAACAGCTCCTTAGTACAGAAACAGGAAGCAGTACAGAATTTATCAGGGTCACGCTAAGCTTATGACACTGTTTCTTTAGGAAACAGATGAAGCACACCCCTTTCTTTCCATGAATTATAGAAAAAAAAATCCAAAGCAATGCTAAGTATTGGTATGGAGTTTTTTTTGTGACAAATTTGCCCTGAAAGGAAAGTTAATCAGCCCTTGTATGATACATAGTAGAGTCATTTAGACTTTCAACAGATCTCATTACTGTAACAATGCATTAAACAAGGCCATCTGAGCTTTTCTTGTAGGAGAAACTGCACAGAGTTGGCCCTTGATAAGCTCAACTCTCACTTTAATAAGCCTCTAATAACACACCACAAATATGTGGTCTTATGTCATTGAAACTTCATAATCAGAGAGTCACCAGTGACTGCAGCCCACATTTTAACACACATTTTAGCTATGTGTTGAGAATGGTTCACCTGTACTTATTCCTGGGTGTTTGTCGTACACACTGCCCGCTGCCAGTGATTAGAGGACACATTAAACTGTTTCATACCTAAGCAACTTTGTTTCCAGAAAGGGCCATTTTGTTTTTGATTTGCCTGGAATTTTAACAAAACACAAACACTGGATGGGCTCCTTTGAATGTGCATTGTTTTTCCTTTTCATGCATAGCTTTGGTATTGCTGTACATAAACACAGGCACAAGAGACATGAAGTGATCACAACAGATTTTACTCCAGTGAGATAAACCTCTCTTCCACCAAAATTATTCTATGTACTAATGATTTGAAGTACTCTAGTTTTTTTTTTTGCATATGAGCCATTTGTATGCATTCTACCTGTATCATCTTAACCCACTCTACTAGATAACCCCTCTGACTCCTTATAATACTGCCTGTGGTAAACAATGACCTAGTCTTAACCATCTAGTCGAAAACTCTGAGTAATAAATGTCTATAGAGGATTAGACTAAAGTAACATTGCCATTAGGAATCTTCTCAGTTCGGTGACTGAGCAAAGAAAGTCATACAGTTTTTCTTTATAGGAGTGTTCTAGTTTACCTACCTATGATTTAACATAATTCTGATACCCCTAACTTTTAAGTGTACAATGCAATGTTTGAAGCAATGCTCGTATTAATTTTAATTTTTTTTTTATAATGTTTAGAATATAATTTTAGAAGATGTAGGCTACCCATGATAATAGAAACAATGCTTGAAGCAGAGTAATCGTAAACACATGAACAGGAATGGACATATGTGTGTGTGGTTCTGCCTCCTCAGTTTTAGTTTAGGGCTAGCGTAAGGACTTGCCTAATGTGGGGTACTCTGAAGTGATGACAAGCTTACATCTTATGGCCATATCATAAACTAAATCTTAACATGTTTTGCATTGATATTGGGTCTTAGAGCTAGCCTGTATGTTTCTTTTGTACCTTTGTTTTTTGTTCATGCTTGCCTGTATCCCAGTCCTGTGTTTCTGCTTGCCATGCCTGCTTGCCGTTTAGATCTACCTTGGCACCTGTACCATCAGACCAGGCCTAACCATGGATCATGCAGTTATGGCATGAAATTATTCTTGTATTTGGTACTGGATGACTCTATCCCTCTGCATATTGGACTCCCACTCAGAACACCAGACCCCTCTATCGGTCCTTACAACCTGTTAGCAGTATGTGTGTGGCTAAAATGCCTAAAGTCAATAATTAGGAGGGGTGTCCTCCCCAACCATACTTTTGGTTACGTAGCGTATGTATGAGTCAGTTGTATGTCCTGCTTACCTAGTACCTAACTCCCATAAGTCCCATATCATCATATGCCTTTACTCCTATGTATTGTTATGCCTCCTATAAAATTTGCAGCAAGAGAGGCAGCTGCTTTGTGTGAAAGAGAAGTTTATGGTCACATCTGCATCCTATAACACTATTTATACTGCTGATACCATCTGGATGCTTAAACTGTATGGAGGAAATTGTAATGCATTTACCTCAAGTCAAGGTGTAAGGGGGAAAATTAAGATGAGGCACCCTTCAACTTTCTTTTGATTTGCTATCTGTCTTCGGGATGATTTCATAGTCTTTCACTGTTTGTTTTGTATTTTTGCATCTCCTTGTTAATGCTATTGTGTTTCTTTTTTATATGCTACTTGAAATACACCATCTGGCAGTGTAAGAATGAAACCAGAGGCTCTTAAAGGCAAATTGTTCATCTCCTTCTGCGTGAAACACATACGCATGTATATTTAGTTTCCATACTTTTCCAGTACAAGGAAATTGAACATTACATTTTTTTGGAGAACGTTTCTGTTTAATTGTGAAGTAGTCTCTCAATCAGAGGATATCCTCTCAAGACCCTATGTCTCTTACCTGTGGATTTTACCTGAATTTAGCACTGAATACCGGGCCTATAGGTCAGTGTGTTTAATCTCTGGATTGAGGGTATAGATGAGCATCGATTACAGGTTTTATGATGCAACCTAGCTGAACAAACACAATACCTTCATTGCGAATTCCAGAAAACTGGCCATTTCTTAACAGATAGACAAGTTCCATAAAATATAGCAGGTGTGGATCCATGTAAATATTGTTCCTTGAGACCCACGTATTGTTAAGCCTTAAGTAAATCAATTTCCCTGGCTTGGCATTTATCATTGTCTGTAATGTGCTTTTTTGTTGTTGATGTATATTTTTTGAAGGATATCAATAACTCGTGTACATAATTATCAAAGAAGAGTAGACACAAAACATTCCAGTGCCCCAGGGTGGAACCTAAAAAAGAATGCATATTACTATTACCAATAGAAGAAGGTGCAGCCCTGGAGCTGCAGCACAATGCCTCATCCATGGTCCAGTGTTTTGAGCCACTGAATGGCTGCTTGATTTGTTCCCATTTCCCCCATGCTGGAATGCTCACCGAGCCAGCACTCGAGCTGACTAACAGGAAATCGTGTAGCAAACCAAATGGGGCAAATGTACACAGGGATCTGCAGAATGCTTCCATGTGCTTGTAAACGGGACACCATGAACACTTAAAGGGACCAACCAGATATTATATGCATCAAAGTGTATATAGTGTCTAGAGTGTCCTTTTTAATGTAATTCTCACTGTCTTAGTGCTGCCACACTTATGTGGTGGATCAATTATTATCTGTGCTTATCCAATGGTAATATAAACCACAGGCAGAAATATCCATTTTAACTTGAAGACTAAAGTTGTTAAAGGAAGTCCAGTTGACATCATATAATCTTCCTCTCATTAAGTAAACCACATCATTTACAGTGGGGCAAAAAAGTATTTAGTCAGCCACCAATTGTGCAAGTTCTCCCACTTAAAAAGATAATGCTTGATTTTGATACTTCAGTTCAATAGAACATCTTGGGGATTTGAATAGTTATTCACTTTCACCAACCCATACCTATGCTATTTTTCTTTTAGTGGAAAGCACTAAATATTTCAGATAAAGACATTGGGGGGTGCTATGTATAAAATGTGATTTAAGGTGCAAAGTTAAAAATGTAGTCTTTCAATCGATTAAACCTTCCTACTGAGTGGACCGTTTGG
>VKOC01043042.1:0-10063 GCA_009364415.1 Spea multiplicata | reverse complement strand
GTAATATAACCCCCCAGCATCTGCAGGCCTGGAGCCGCCGTTGCTGTCAGTCATGTGATATTTTGGGTGACTTTCCTGCTCAAACACCACACTGAGCTGATGCTTTATGGCGATGCTAATGAAGTCCTTTCCCCCATAGACTTTCATTAGTCAGAGAGTCCAGCTGGGTGATTAAGTCATTCTATTGTTCCCCACAGGCAGTATGATAAGGAGTCGGGGTGTTTAGTAGATCGGGCATCAAATAACAGAGCGAGAACTCAGACAAACGGCTGATATGCAGCTGCCTGAAAACATTATAGTTTGGTGTAATAACAATAATAATAACAATAATAATAGTAATAATAATAGTAATAATAATAACAATAATAATAGTAATAATAATAGTAATACTGCTCGTTATTATTGTTATTAGAATGTTAAGCAGATCTTTCCCATTAAATTCTTGGATTGTAAGCGAGGGAGATTATTATCACGGATCAGAGCCGAGGCGCTGCGTCGTGCTTTGGCGCGGTTAATCATTTTAATGTGGATTAATGGACCGCTGGTGTTTGGTGTTTGCAGAGAGAACGGCCCTGGATGGGGGGAATGTTTAGCTCTGAGAACCTCTAGGTACAGTATGATGGACAGATCGGATTTTCTCATCTTCACTCATTTACTGCACTAAACCCTACCACCTCAGCTGGAAGGCTCTACCATGCATCTACAAATCATTCTGCAAAGATATTTCCTAACGTTACATTCCCCACCAACTCCAGGGCATTTGCTTCTTATTTTGGCCGAGAACCCATCGGGCGCGTACATGGAAAGCACTGCCAGTGATTGCAACGGGAGAGCTTTCCTGTCACTGATTGGCTGCTTGAGGCTGCCAATCAGAATGGCCGGACGACGGAGGAGACTCCAGAGCTGCAGCTTCTACCAAAGTCAAGTTATTATCCTTTGTGATAAATCTCTAGATGAAGCCGCGTTTGGCTGCGCTGATGGAATTTTTTCTGATCGCGGATCCATCAGCGAGCGGCGCGAGAGAGGAAGACGGATGAAGACGACGAGCGCCGAAGGGAAGCGGAGGGCCGTGGCCGGTGTAGATAAGGGCCGTGGATAGGAAGCGTCTGAGGCACAGGATGGATGCGTGGAAGGAACACAAAGGGAAGCAGAAACAACAGTATCGGACCTGATCGCCATGACGACCTCCCGAGGTCTACTTTGGGGGAGCTTCGACTTTTTACCCCGTCCCACGACAATAAGAGGCTTAAAGGTGCCGTTCCACGGAGAGAAAACATTCATCACACAAAGTAACATAGTAATTTAGGTTGAAAAAAATACCATCATATCCCCCCCCCCTACCCATCTTTACCCCCCCAACAATTAAGCTATTTTTTATTTTTTTTTGACACTTGACTGTTTATTCTATCATTTATACCCCTGTATGATCTGCTTTTACCCTTTTTTTGGAGGCATCTGGGGTATCTGATAGAACCCCCCCTCTCCCGGCGGTGGATTCCGTACCTTTACTGCCCTCGCTGTAAAGAATCCCTTCCTTTGTTGTCCAAGAAAGTTTCTCTCTTCTCATCTCTGAGGACGACCTCTCGTTCTTTGTACTTTTCTGTTAATGAACCGGTCCCTGGAGAGCTCTTTATATCGGCCCCCGCACATATTTACACAATGTTACAATGCCCCGGCCCCCGGCCCCCTGTTTTTCTGGCGTATATACCCTTCGCATACCATTTAGTATGCGTTCCCGGCTAAAATAATGATTGTAATTGTCGAAAAGAATATTCTCCCCGAAATACCGTATATATATATTTTATATTACACCATTACTTATCCCGCGTGAAATGCCAGTCTGGTATAAGCGGGTTCATTCTTTTTAGAGGTTAAGGGCGAGGTTCTGCAAACCTCTGTTGCCGAAAAAGGTCCCTTCCCACTTCAACCGCGAAGCATTTTCCTTGCATTTGTGTTGCGGGGGCTGAGCACCTCAGGGCCGCTGATGGGGCAGCCCTGGCACTCTAAGCCCAGCAGCTTTCTCGATGGTGTAAGTGTGACTGGGGGCCAGATATGCGCCGCCGCATGCTATAGTTTTAGTCCGAGTCTGGATCACCTAACATAAACACAACAACGGCCACACCAAGGGATTTTTTTTTTTGCTTGAGATTCAGGGATATACGTTACGATATGATATACGATATATATGATATATATGATATATATATGTATAGAAATGTCATATGGCTTTTACGGCATTACTCATGCCCGGCGTGTCTCGTAAGCATGAATCCATCAGCTATAACTCCTGCTTCGCTCACCACAATGGAATCCCTAACATTCGAGTCTCTAAGCCGCTCATCCTAAACGTCTCTCTACATTCCCAGCAATCAAATATTTGTTCTCTATAAAGCGAAAAGAATGTTGGGATTATTTATCAAACCCCTTTTGAAGCCGGAGGGTATATTCATTTTGGCAGGTAAGAGCCGCGTTCCTGTTTCTCCACTCCACCCCCCCCCTCTACCCTCTCTCTGAAAATAATATGTCTGATGTATGATTAACTCCTTTTTTCTTTGTAAATCACATTTCAAAGTCAACTTACATATCTAAAAGGAAACCAAATGTTGGGGGGGGGGAATTCTTGAGTATCTATGAAGGACAAGCCATCAATACTTCTGTTGCCTGTTTCCGCCACCTTGCATATGGCGGCTACTTTACCAATAACAACGTATTTTCACAGGTGGGGTACCTAGATCAATGGGGCCCCCATAGGAACTGCTTTTGGGGTAGTACCACCTCTGTGCCCAGTGCTGATGAACAATTCTTGTTTGTCACTGTTACTGAGGACGAATATTTAGCCAAGAGGTGTACCAATTCTTTGGTCAAGTGATGTTTAAGTAGCCGACCACACCAAAGACGCCGCGGTGTGGAGTAACTCGAAGAAGAGTGGTTGGAGTAATTGGTGGAGATAATCTCCCGTTGGCATCTAAGGCATCTTCCGCCTGACATCAGGTTCACCCAGTTCTCAAACCAAACCAGTTTGCGTCTCTCCGATTTTAAGTCCATCATTCAGCCGTCGAGGAGACATGCCTCTCCACCCTGTTTTACAATGCATGGCCGGGTTCCAAGAAATACAAAACACCCATTTCGGTTTTTAAAGAGAACGAGGATCTTATTTAATACCTCGAATCGTAAACTCGAGACGCTGTGGTGAATATGAGCCGAGTCTTTCCTTTTAAGGATGTTCTAAGACCACGCTGTCTGCCTGGAGGACCACCCCTAGCCCGAAAGGAGATGGTATGGTCCATAGCGTAAGCACCTCCTTCAGCCTATGGTTCCGAGTGCTATGACACATTAGACAGCCCTGATCTAGAACCCAGCTTGATCCTGCAAATCCTCTAATGACTCAATGACCCAAAGTGGTGACTACGCCACAATTCTGTGCTAATTCATTTTAATTTAAAATTTAAGTAAATAAAGTAAGTAAGTAATTCCTCTCCATACCTAGTTCTCTTTTGAGTGGTTCCGGTGGCTATTTTTCCTCTCATAGCAACAATGTAGCAAGAGTCCTGGGTTCTAATCTGGAATCGCAACCACTAGTCTCGCTGGTCACCAAGGAGCGGACATTACTAGTAGGCCAGGGCTCCATGTTTCTTGGAGTTTACGCATGAGGTAAGGGGGCTTGGGGACAGATGCTCTATCCTCACCCTTGAGACCCCATAACGAAACAATGTCGGGGTGACGGAGCTGCCCCGTGGGGCTGAGGAACCGGTCATAGCATTTTTCTGGGATCTTCTGTAGGCATCTGGTACGGCTTTTAAATATTCCTACAGAGAGTCGGAGGCAGCAGTCCGTGTGTTTCCGGGGCATCATTTCTCATGATGGTTACATTCAGCTTCAGCTTATCTGAACGGTAGCTTTGGGAACGGATCCTCGGCACAGCTGTTGAAGGACACCATCTACAGGCCAACTAGCAATTGTCAAGATACTCTGTAGAACTATACGAGAAACGTTCTGCGCGTACATGTACCGATATTCCATATGACCCATTACATCGCAGACACGGTCCTCGCGGTAAGGGCTGTAAAGCTCTAGAACGCAAGGCCTATTGGGCAGGTTGTTTTGATCTAGAACATCTCGAAGCACCAATGATGGGGATTCTCAACACTTTAACCATTGAGTTTCCAGTAACATAGTAGAACATTCCTCCGCCGTGGAGAAACCTGGCACACTTCATCTATCCCGGCGTTTATCAGCGCCCCCCCACGTTCCGCAGGTATCCCGGCGTTTATCAGCGCCCCCACGGTTTCCGCAGGTATCCCGGCGTTTATTCAGCGCCCCCCCCCACGTTCCTCAGGTATCCCGGCGCTTATCAGCACCCCCCCACGTTCCGCCAGATATCCCGGGTTTATCCAGCGCCCCCTCCCCCCACGTACGCAGGTATCGCCGCGCGTTTATCGCGCAACCACCGTACCGCAGGGATATCCCGCGTTATATCAGCACCCCCCACGTTTCCGCGATGGTATCCGGCGTTTATCGACCCCCCCACTTCCGCAGTGTATCCGGCGTTTTATTCAGCACCCCCCACCGATTCCGCAAGGTAATCCCGGCGTTTCAATCAGCAACCCCCCCACGTTCCGCAGGGTATCCGCGCGTTTATTTCACGCCCCCCCCACGGTTCCGCAGGTTATCCCGAGCGCTTTATCAGCGCCCCCCCACGCTTACCGCAGGAATCCCGGGCGGTTTATCAGCGCCCCCCCACGTTTCCGCAGGTATCGGCGTTTATCAGCGCCCCCCCACGTTTCCGCAGGCTATATCCCGGCGTTATCAGCGCCCCCCACGTTCCGCAAGGTTATCCGCGGCGTTTATCAGCAGCCCCCCCCCCCCCCACTTGTTTTTTTTTTTATTTTTCCGCAAGGTTATCCGGCGTTTATCAGCGCCCCCCCACGTTCCGCAGTATTCCCGGCGTTTATCAGCCACCCCCCCACGTTCCGCAGGATTTCCCAGCGTTTATCAGCGCCCCCAGGCTTCCGCGGTTTATCCCAGGCGTTATATCAGCGCCCCCACGTTCCGCAGGTTATCCCTAGCGTTTATTCAGCGCCCACCCCACGTTCGCAGGTATCCCGGCCGTATATCAGCACCCCCCCACGTTCCGCAGGTATCCCGGCGTTATCAGCCGCCCCCCACGTTCCGCAGCTATTCCCGGCGTTTATCAGCCACCCCCCACGTTCCCCGGGTATCCCGGCGTTTACAGCACCCCCACAGTCCGCAGGTGTATCCCGGCTAACAATCCTACGTTATCAGCACCCCCCACGTTCCGCAGGTATCCAGCGTTTATCAGCACCCCCCCCACGCTTCCGACGGTTTATCCAGCGGTTTATCCAGCACACCCCCCACGTTGCCGAGGTATCCGGCGTTTATCAGCACCCCCCACGTTCAGCAGGCGCTCTCACTCATAACCCCCTCCCACGTTTCCGCAGGTTATTTTCCCGGCGTTTTATCAGCAGCCCCCCACGTCCGCAGGTATCCTGGCGTATACAGCACCCCCCCACGTTACCCTAGGTATCCCGGCGTTATCAGCGCCCCCCCACGTTCCGCAGGATATCCGGGCCGTTTATTCAGCACCCCCCACGTTCCGCAGGTCTATCCCCGGCGTATTATACAGCAGCCCCACGTTTCCGTACCAGGTTTATCCCGGCGTTTCATCAGCCACCCCCCACGTTCGCAGGTATCCGCAGTCTTCTATCAGACACCCCCACGCTTTCCCCGCAGGGTCATCCCGGCGTTTATCAGCAAACCCCCACCCAGCCCCCCCCCGATCGCAAGAAGCCACCAGGCCTTGCTAGGAACGATTGGAATGGCATTTCTACACTTAGGCTACTCGACACGTTAAATCTATGTTACTATAGGAGGCCCCCTACTGATCCTCACTAAACTTCACTGATAGCTTATTATTTATTATTATTCTCTTTAAAGCCGCCGATTATCGCGTTTGCGGCTAGAAGATCACTGATTACATCAGTCTGCATAAAGATGAAAAGCAATGATATTAAAATAGCTTTTTTTCTCCCCGATTCGGGGATCAGGAAGCTACGGACTGTCATGCGCAGTGAACGACGCAGACCTCGGTTACAGGACGGTAACATTTTATTTATCGCCATATACAGTGCAGAATACAGATAACAGGCGCTTTAACTATTTGCGTGCTGGAGGCACTCATAGCTTTTAACCTTTCGCATCCCAGAAAGCGTTTGAAGTCTTAAAGGAACCCCGTTGGATAATAAAGTGGAAGCTCTGTATATTTTTCAAGTAGTGTTACAGCTACATATTCATAAACCGGCAATAATGAAACATTTATTCCTGGCCTGCTAGTCAAATCGCGCTGATTTTCAACTCAATTTAGATTTTTTAACCCCTTAATGACAAAGCCCAGTACCTGTTCGGGCTCAAAATGCATCGTTTTCAATGGGTTTAGGGACCGCCGATTGTCCTTAAGGGGTTAATGCCCTTAGAAACGCCGTTTAGGTAACAGGGTCCCTTTAAGATAAGTAATTAAAGAGTTTCAACTCTATGGCGCTCGGTGGGTTAATAAAACTGCCATAGGCGAAAATGGAGATGGAGGGGTTTAATCACTTATGGTACACCATGCAGAGCGGCAGCAATTTAAACGCAGCCCCGGAATGTGCAGATTTCATACGTGCCACCGGGGTGCCGGTATAACTTTGTACCAGGAGTAAGCTGGGCGGGGAATCCCTGGAATCACTACTACCAGCAGTCGGCTGTGCTTAGAGAATAAGACCCTTAGGGGACCTCATCTTGTGCTGCAGGGCCTAGGGTGGCAGTAAGTGGCACAGAGTCGGTCACACGCAGCGAAACCGCTACACGCCTGAGACACGAAATACATGTGATGATGCCAAACATGTGAAAGGAAGACTTCCCAGAACTACAGAGTCCACTAAGGGCCAAACATCAGTAAAGCGATCCCGAATAATGATAAGAAAGGAAGAAATGTGAGCTCTTCAGCCTCTTTCCCGAACGCACCAGACGTATCAGAGCGGAATCCTCTGCTTTTTATCGCGTCTTCCTCGCCCAACGCGTTTCACCGCTCCATTCTACCGATTATCACTTCTGTGTCTTATCGGATTGCGGACCACGTTATGGATCCTTTACTTGGACCGCATGTCCCATCAACTCACCCCCAAATACCCTTTCATGCCCCTTACCACCCTGTCTCTGCCCAGAACATCAATAACGGGGGGGGTATCAAGGAGAACTGAGCATCGATTCCAAAAGCCCGGCGCGTCTAGAAACATCCAGAATTCTACGTTCTCGGGCTCGAATGTTAGAGGCTGACGGAAACCCTTGGACTTAATGACCGTCGGACTAGTCCACCGTGATCTGCACGTTCACACACGCCAAGACACTCCTATATGAACACGAAATAAATACTGTACATAGGAGATGGGGGGGGGGGAATCGTAATGAAATAAATAGAGAGGCGTCTGGAGAACATTAGACTTCTTCCGAAAATCCTTTACCCTCGAGACTCCAGGGATCTGCGGATTAGAAACACCGCAGGTTAGACGGTAATGAGTATCTGTGTCAGAAATGTATTGAGATCCATGCGCAGCTTTTCGTGATCAACCGATTAACGCAACATTTTAGGGCCCCCGGGGTCCCCTCCAGCCCCTTCTACACAGAGCTCTTTGTTTGGAATCGAAGATGCCGAGTCTTGTAACGACGTTTGATCATATTAATAATTTGTAAAATGTTTCCAAACATTAAGTTTTCTGTTTTAGCCCAAAAGATAATCATAATAATAATAATCATAATAATCGTAATAATAATAATAGTAATAATAATAGTAGTAATAATAGTAATAATAAAGTATAATAGTAATAATAATAATCATAATAATAATCATATCGTAATAATAATAATAGTAATAATAATGTAATAATAATTAGTAATAACTAATCATAATTAATAGTAATAATAATAGTTATTAATATTATTAAGTTATTGTTACATTATTCATTATATTATAATTTGTTACATTGAGACATAGAATCTGTCGGCCCCAGTCGTTGGTCTCGTCTTAGATTCCCATGCATGTTTATTTAAGTCCCCTCACTGTATTACCCTCTACCACCTCTGCTGGGAGGCCGTTCCTCTTATCTACCACCCTCTCAGTAAAGTAACATGTACTGTAAAAGTAAAACATGTTCAGCATCACACGGCATCTTTTCGCTTTGCAGTTCCAAAAGAGGATGTCTCTAGATTGTCAGCTTGCAAACCAAGCCCTCTTCACCTAATGTATCGCTTCTAGTTATATCAGACCCATCACGTATACTTCTGTCAATGCGACGCGGCAAAGAGTGCAAGCTCTTCTCCCTTACGTGTAGCTGTTCTGCTGCTGCCGGCGACGGGCTGTCCTCATCTTCTCGAACCTGGCTTCCATTTCCTCCAGCACTTTGGGGGTGTAACGCACGACCAGCTTCACCGTCCCCTGCGCGGCTTTCAGCAGCTCCACCGCCTTCTCGTGCTGCTCGCCCTCCACGCTCTGCGGAACGAGAGAGAGAAACGGAAAGCCCGCTAACCCTGACACCGAGCATCCCTCCGTCGGGGGGGTCTCAGCTTATGGGGGGGGGACACGAATCGAGGGGCTCTGCAGACACTACAGAGTTAATATTTGACATGACATCACTCTACTAGAATTCTTACGTCACGGAATGAGCGTTTTAGTTCTTTTAAGGGTTAATGTCTTAATGCTTCGCCATTGTCAGCTTGCCGTCGGACCCGTATACGAGAGCGAAGGGACGTACCACACCGTTCACGGAGAGCAGCTGATCTCCCCGCTTCAGCCCCCCGTGGCGGTCCGCGACCCCCCCCGGAATGATCCGTGAAATGTAAATGGGGGAGTTCTGCTCCTTGCCCCCCATGATGTTAAATCCCAGGCCCTCGTCGGTTTTCGGGAGCTCCACGACCCTCGGGTGAGCGTGTCCTTCGCTGGCCGCAAACGCAGCAACAGTAGCCTGGACGGAAAATAAAACATTATTGTTTATTTATTATTGTTTTATATATTGCGGGTTTGCACTAATTCTTCATTCTTGACTCACACCAGCCAATCACCATGCGGTTTGTTCCGCCGGCGAGAAACGGCCGTCTTACCCTGGCAGTGGCGTGAGCTCTTATTTCCGCACTCCCCGAGATGTCCAAAGTATCGTACAACTGCTCGTAAACCTGGAGAGAAAACAAAAATAAAGGGGGGGAAAAAGGACTAAAAATGCCTTATTCTGGAAAGCGAAACGCGTTAATTATTTTTTTGTTAAATTAGCGAAATATAATGAACTAAAAGCAGGACCGGGAACTGACCTCTCGGATGGCCGAGCAGAACTTGCTCTGTAGGACGCGCTGCAGAGCTTGGAGCTTCTGTGGTGGCACCTCTCCGCTGCGCTGCAGCCTCTCCAGCAGCTCGATGGCGCGGGACACATCTAAAGGGCCCGGGGCCACACCAAAAAATATATACATATATATATCATTTCACCTTGACAAAACAAACGACCTTTCATCTAGGGACACGCTCTCTGCGCTTGACCCTTTTTAATGAATGGTGACATCATGAGTGATGTCATCAGCTCATTCCTTGGCTCCTGGTTCAGTGAATAAACCCCTAAATAAGTGGAAAAAATGATTTTCTTGACCAACACCTTAATACTTACGTAACCTCGTGCGATATACATGCCCCCACCCCTTCACTCTCAGCCCTTCTTAACCCCCTAATAGATTGTAAGCTCACAAGACCAGGGTCCTTTTCTCTTTCTATAGCAGTATTCCATTAACGTCAGTTCATGTTACAGTTTTGGGGTTTTTTATCAATATTCTATAATATATATACCGTAAATATATATTCTATAAATACAATTAAATAATAATAATAATCAATTCTAAATCCAATTCGCATTCCATGTTTGGTTTTTTTTCTAGCCGCCAAGGTTTTTGAGCCTTTTTATATCTAGACTGTGACATTACGCAATCCTCTGTCCTCGAAGGGTTAAAGACATTTGGCGCATTCAACACATTC
>VKOC01043015.1:0-19689 GCA_009364415.1 Spea multiplicata | reverse complement strand
AACCCAAACGGTACGACCACCATGCTTTACTGTAGAAGAACTCATCCTTACCTATTTCGGTCAATATCTGGTCTGGGATTTTTACCTTCAGCGGCTGTGAAGAAGGAGAACAAATTACAGATCATTTATTTATGATGTAGGAATGAACGTTTATCACGAAGATCATAAAAACGTTTATCAATCTCTATACAGCCAGACGTTAAACCACAGAAGATCGCACTCCAAAGGTTCAACAGCCTTCCACGCCTGGAGCCTAAACACCGGAACATCTCTCTCCAGAATTACAAGTAACCAGCAACTCACCGCGCTCTTATCCAAGAAGATGTTCCAGACGTCTTTGCCCAAAGCACAGGCGTCTCTGGGACTCAACTGCTGGCAGACATCGGCACAGAGGTAAAAGAGCTGCGAACAGAGACCAGACCAGTGAGACTCCACTCACTTACCATCTCCAAAGTACCTTCTTATACACAAGTCTACTCAATATGTCTGCTGGTATAATCAGATAGGATAACACCATGAAGACGGGGACAACTTTGTGAAGGTTTAGGATAAACATGGCCCCAGATATTTTTGGAGGAAAATAGAATTTTTGTTTTTTGAAGGTTTAAAAGAAATAATGGAAGTGCGTTCCAAATTTTAGTGTTTAGAAATAACAAAGCTGTAGCCCTTACCAATGGATTTGGGTCTGCTTGGGAGAAAATGTAACGCAAGAACACTCCCATGTGAGCCGGCCGGGATTTCAACTTTTCTAGATCCTGAAAGAGGCCATCGCACTGCGGGAGAAAAAAGAACAACGGGAGGTTATCGCCTCTTCTGCCACCGCGTACACGTAGAACCAGGTCTCACCAGTATCCACCAATATCTCTATACAGAGACGGCCGTGCCGCGGATATACTTGGCGACAGAGGTAACGCAATTATAGAACCCGGGTAAAAGAATTCTCAAAATGTTGAGACTCCAAGAAATATCTTCTTAAACGTCTATAACCTACATATGAAAAATGCTACAATATATTCCAAGGAACGAGAAGGAAAGGTCACTACTTGCTATTAAACAATAACAATTAACAAACCTCCGTTACGTAATATCCATGGTCGTATTCTTCCTCTGGTCCTATGATGGAAGGTCTGATGTTGTCCGTTCCCTATAAAACCAAAAGGCCATAATTAAAAGTTTGTGCGATGATTATTTAAGGCTTTATTTGATATGTTAAGTATCCTAGTTTCATATCCCAAACACTTGTCCATGTCTTCTCTTGGAATGGTTTCTATAAGAGTTGCCTGACTTTTTGTGGTCAAGGAACCCTGCGAGCCGTTTTCAAAAACGTGGCCAGATCCAGGTTATTGGCCAATCACATGGACCTAGAAAGGACCCCCCGAAGAGTGTAAAATACGCAGCCCACATTCACATTGCACTCATACCTGTGTATCAAGGCTGGGGATGAACGCCGTGTCTGAACCGTGCCGTCGGTGATGCTGAAACATCTTTGTAGAGATGACAGGTGAAGTGTGAGAGCTGTCCACTCCTTGGTCCGACAAGACGGAGTTCCGATTAAGGCAATACTGTTTCGATGGGAAGACATTGCGGCATTAAACAGAATTCTCCGGGACACAACGCAGATGCGACTACCTAGGATACCGATACGGTATCTTCTTGTTCCTGCTTCCCAAATATATTAGAGTTGAGGAACAACCTCAACTCGAGCATGGCAAGTACAAAAACACAAACATCGCTCAGACTGTGGAGGAACCGAGACTGGGGACATATTTTTCAGCAGTCAACAAGCGTTCCAGCTACTCTATTTCACGGGGGATGCTGTAAATCACATCCACAAATAAATAAGAACATTGGGTGGGATTTAGGTTTATTTAGGACAACAAGGTCATTTTAACCGAACCGTGGGTCCCTGGTTGAGGTGCGACTCTCACCTCGCCGCTAGAAAGGAAGCGTTCAGTGCCTGAATCCATCCCGCTGTCTCCATCCTGCGAGTCCATAGACAGGCGTCCTACGTAAAGAAAAAAAATTAGCAGGCTTACAGACCTTACCCCCCAAAAAAACAAGAGACCAAAGCCCCCGGCTACATGCAGAGAAACCTTTTTGTGATTATTGAGTAACGTCTTCATGGTTCAAGCACCAATGCTTTTCTTGGGGGCCCTGGGTTCAGTTTGTAAACTGAAATTATTCTCACCATGAGTTATACTCGCCCCCCAGCGGTGTAACACACACAGTAACATACTTACACACAGTAACATACTTACACACAGTAACATACTTACACACACAGTAACATACTTACACACACAGTAACATACCACACACGAGTAACACTACTCTGTACATACTTACACACACGTAAGTAACACACTCTGTATCATATTACACCCAACAGTAACCCAATAGTAACATACCTACACACACTATCAACTATACTTTACTAACACCAGTATTCATACTTTCACTACACGCAGTAACACACTCTGTAACATACTTACACACACAGTAACACACTCTGTAACATACTTACACACACAGTAACATACTTACACACACAGTAACACACATAGTAACATACCTACACACACAGTAGAATGCTTACACACACAGTAACATATGTATACATACACTGTAAACACACCAACATTACATACACACACACGCTAACATACTTAAACAGGCACATACATGGACTCAGGAGAGACCCCTAACCCACAATCTGTGGGGCCATTAATAGCACATCCATCAGTCAGCGTGTTCATTAATAAGACAGAGCAATGTATCAAAAACACTGAATCCTACACAGAGATGCCGATATCTCCAGAAACTCACCCTCCACATTCCTATACCCCACGGAGCCGCAGTCACTGTACGTCCGCAGCAAATCCTACAACACACAAACAATTCTGCATTATGTATGTACAATTATTATAAATGAATCAACAGAAAAACACTATATACATTATATTCACATGTTTATAAGTAATTAAGCCAACTACGCGAGCACTGGTGTTACAGAGGCCGCTGCATCGCCAGGTGTGTGTAAGTATGCTAGCGTGTATGTACCTATGTGCATGTAAATATGTTACTGTGTGTGTGCAGTATGTTAGTGTGTGTTACTGATTATGTTACTGTGTATCGGAGGAGCTTGGAGGGCCCTCCGCAGGTCTCAGAGACGACTTCTCTCTACGGTACGACACATTCCTGTGCTCTTCACCAGATGGATAGATAGAAAAATATAACAAATTATAGAAAAATAATAATAAAATAGCTGGAAACTCTGCTTCAATCAGGAATTCAATGAAATGACCTATAAAACCTTAGCAAAGATTGCTGAATTAATTCAAATTTGCTGTTTTTATGCTCTGCTTTTTATTATTATTATTTTTAAATACTCCAGCTCATAGAAGACTAAATGCAGTTTAGTCGCTGGGACTTACCCCGGGGCCACCGGTCTCCTGCTTGATCTTCAGCTGCAGCTGGGAAACCCTCCTCCTCGCGCCTTCGATCTGCTCCAGCACCGCGGAGGTCGGGCTTTTGTTATAATTTTCACAGAGGTTCTGAGTTAAGAGAAGCAAAACCGTCCATTAAAGTTCTGTTCTACGTTAAATAAGAACCGCATCACATTATAACAGCAGACAAATCATTTAACATAGTAACAAAATAAAAGAAAAATACAAAAAAATCATTAAAAATACATTTTTAAAAAGCCAATAAGGTTAAAGTAGATCTAACATGTGTAATGTGACATGGTCGCAAATTAAAGTTATTTTGAAATGGCAATTTTTAAACGTATACATTAGTAAAACATTTGGATGACATGATGTATAGATCAAAAGGAGCTCTATTTTGGTTTTCGGTGAACCAGTCCCGAAATTAACAATCAAAATTCCATTGTTTCTATGGAAAACTACAAAAAGTTGTTATCGAATTACCTGTAGTTCGCTCTCCTCTTGCCTCAGCATATTACGCAGTATCTGAGTGGCATGTTTCTGCACCTCAGGGTCCTGAAGTCAGATACATAACATGGATTATTTCTCGAGGAAGTTACCCCGACTTTATAAAAGGTTATCACAGCCTGCTTAGGAACCCCACTTATAAAGGCGCCATGCCATGGTCCTTACTTGCAGTGGTTTAGGTCCTGTTATGCGTTGGGGAGGAGGGAGCGGAGGCGCAGGAGGTGGAGGGACCGTCGATGTAAGTGTATTCCGAGGAGAAACCGAAGAGCCAAAGTCTTGTTGAAACCCAGACATCCCCATAGAAGGAGGAGGTGAGCCCAGCAGCGTGAGCGCGACGTACGTTCCAGCTGGTTACATGGAAAGAAAGGAAACGTATATTTGAGCATAAAAACATTCACAAAATACCAGCCAATTTGAGCAGAACGAGATGATTCTGAAGAATCCAGGAGATGGCCGTTGGCATTGGGGGGGTTTCACAATCTTCCAAAGACTCATCATACTTTCTTTTCACTTGAAGTTACACTAAATCAGTTGATATCACTAAGAGCTCGATTGATGACTTACATTTGATGAGCTTGACGACTTCGATGTGAGAGCTGTTGGCAACCAGAGTACCGTTCACCTGCGGAGAAATAATTTTGGTATTTTGGCAAACAATGTTGGCCAATCATATTCACACGGCAGCGATACATTTGCTAGATTCCAGAAGACTGTTGCATCTCAAACACAGTTGAGCCAAGCGGATGTCTCACCAGCCCACAAAGTAAATCCAGAATTCCAACATGGAAGAGAGACGTGTTTTTAGAAATAAGCAACATTTTGATGCGTTGTAGGTGACTGACCTTCACAATGCGATCGCCTTCCTGTACCCCCGCTCGCATGGCAGCCCCACCTGAAACACGGCCAAGCAAAGTCCATGAGCTTGGAATGGCTCCAGCGCACAAAATACATTTTTTATTTCATATTCGATTCTATAATTCATTTTTAAGACACCGAGAACGTCGATATATTAAGGTTATTTATATTTTGTAGTGAATTTAAGAGGTTTTTTTTTGCGAGAACACAACCAATACGTTGTACCAGGAATCTCACCAGGAAACACCTAGCGGTCACTCACCTGGACGAACAGATTGAACCAAGACAATTCGGTCTCCGCTGACTGTGAATCCAAATCCATTCTGGTCCCTCTGGACAATGACACAGCGCTGGACCAAACCTAAAAATATTGCGCAATATTTAACTGCCGCCATGTTGGATGCAGTTCCAAAGATGGCCAGTAGGGGAGCCGACACCATTTGTCCAGCTGACTCTCTAGCACTTTTAGAATCATGTGAACAAAAGTGTTATAAGCCAATAATTAGGGGGAAACTTAATAATGACTAATTGTAATTCAAAAATATTAGGTGCCACCATTATACATTTAGGAATTAAAAAGAGGTGCCACAAAAAGCCATGTGGGATGCTACAAATGAAACCACGTTCACGTGATTGTAGTACCTTTTGTGTTAAGCATACTAGACTTTCTCTGATTTTCTTTTCCCCTATTTGCTGTACAAAAACATTTTTTGTATCACAACCGTTGGACTTTCCTCTAACAAGGACAGGTGATCCGGTTACCTGTTGACTCGTTACATTCGGAGGGTTGGCGCTGGTGCCCCGGAGACTTTCGTTCTGAAGCTCCGTCGCTAACTGAAGACAGGCTGCTCAACCTGGAGGAGGAAAGGGATTGGAATGGGATTAATACCCTACGTTCCACCATAGACAGATTAGAACACACAGAAGCGTCAGAAAGACTGATAAGGACAGCAAACAAGTAAGGGTGGTGGAGGGGAAACAGAAAAGTAATTGGGGGGAAAAAGAAAAGTAAACAGGGGAAATGTTACATACACCAATGGGATAAAGTTTTTTTTATGTATCAAAATGTTTTATAGAGGAAAAAAATAATATTTAGGGAGCAACAGACAAGGTATTGTTGTTTAACTCCTGGTGCCTTAGTCATTCATGGTCCTCAAACTTTTTTTATGCCCCCAGGCTTGACCAAGGATTTAAAAAAAAGTAAATCATGTCCTAACATATTACAAGTGCTGTTGGGCAGTGATCGTGACAGTATTTCATCACAAATCAGAGTGTGAATAGAAGTCCTACGTGTTAGAAGTTTAAGGACACAGCCGAGGTTGTCCAACACCTCTTGGGTCATACCAACCGACAGTGAAACCGACCCATCTTGGTTTCACCCATTACTGCTGCGTCTGTGGCCGCAGAATGTAGTCGTTTTTGCTTATTACATTTATGGGTTTTACTTGAACATTGGAGTTAAAATCCAAGGCAGCAGAAAAAGTTAAAGATTAACTCCGAACTCAAGGTAATGGAATGACATGTTCAAGAGACTGTCGATTAGACGAGAGAGACGGCCTACGAGCTAATCAGTGCTTACAACAGGACTAAAGAGCCCAGAAAATCTATACGCTGCATTAATGAAGTTATGAAAGTATCCACTACAATTGTGCATTTGCATAAAGTACAGTGCGATGATGTCACAAGACGACCAACGATGGCTCTTTTGTTGCTGATCTTTATATAGACAGATCCCAAGATCCCATGCATACAATGTTACATTTTGGAGAGGAAGAGTTACTAGATACTGCTTAGATGAAGAGTAGACTAAATCACTTGGCAGAAGGCCTTCATAAACCTCAACACCGTAGGAGCTTCACTGGATCCAGCAGAGCGAGGGACAGCGGGGTTATGGTTTTGTCGAAGGTGCCGCATACATACAAAAAAAAAGAAGGGGCCGTGTAGACTGTGGGAATGTCAGAACGAAAACGAGGGAGATGCCAAAAAGAAATGACTGCTGACACCACCCTGCTGACCCCTTGGGAAAAGAAGAGATCAGGGAGATAAAAAGTTTTTTCCGGGACATGCGCATGGTTTCTGTAGAACAGAGGGTACATCAACAAGAACATATAAAAGGTTTAACCCATTCACTGGCAGAAACGTGAGGAACACACCCATTTCTATCCTTTTTGGTATAAAAGGATAAGACTTGAAAACTACCTGGGTGGGGAGGGGGGTGTTTAGCACTCTACATAATAGCCTTGTGGCTCTGAAATCGTTAATGCAGGATTATAAATCTTTTGCAGATATCCTGAAGTTTTAGCAAGAATGTCTAAAAATTCACTCATTAACTAAATCCCCACGTAGCGTAAGCAAGAACTTTCTGGATTTGCCACTGAGGGTCATTGTAAGTAGTTAATCAGCATGTAGCTCCACTCACTTCCTGCTCTGTTACACTCTTCCCTGGCTAATTCCCGCCCCCGAGGACCCAGTCTCCCTTTCCATATAAGGAAATTTTTGGGGTAGAGGGATATGCCTAGGTTATGAAACACAAGACTAGTAACAAGTTTTACTTTAAACCTAAAGAGCATCTTCACAGAGAATAATTTTCATAAAAGGAAAGAATAATGTTTCTGTTTTTGGAAGAAAGAGATTCAATGGATTTTAACACTTTATATCTGATTAAAGTGGTAACGTGTGCACTAACCGGAGATTAAATAACTAAATGCCCAGTTTTTCGATGAACAGAATGATCAGTTATTTTTTGGTTCGCGTATGTTGCCAACAGTGAAGTTAGTTGTCCTCTCTTCACCATCTCTCTGAAATTGCCTCCCAAATGGCACATCTCCAAGACAGAGCCATTTGCCATGACGTCTTGGCATGGTTGTCGTTTCTACAATGTACTCAAAAGTGCTATGCCCTTTCTCCAACAAAAGCGGCGTCTGGGTAACTGAAGACCCATTTAACACAAAAGGATTCAACGAGTTCCCTCCATACGTAAGAGCCGGCCCGAAAACAGGGGAGCCAGGAGCTCCTTCTGGACACGCATAGTAAAGACAAGCCGGGGATACACAAACCAGTTCAATTAACCATGGTAGCCATAGACAATAACTTTTACTACAAACACCTGCGAGCCTGCGAGCCAGACCCCCTTATCTAATGTATCGGTTAATCTTAAAATGGCAGAACTTGTTGGCGCCATATAAGTTAAATATAATGATAATACATCTTTTTGGATATTCATCTGCCCCAAATGTGAGCCCCTAATCTGATATATTGATGATCAACCCCCTCCACCTTTACCAGTCAATGTGTTTTTGCTTCATGGCTACTCTACGCTACTATAATAAATGCTACGGGATCTCCTTGCGCTCTAGAAATACGTTGAAGTTCCGTGATGGAACATCTACCCTTTTCCTTATCTTGAGCAAGTCGATCGTCATCAATGAGCTTTGCTGATGACATCACAAACGCACCCAACAATGATAATGGGGGTCGAAGAAACGTTTTAAAGACCAATTTAGAATATAGTGTGGGGGTTTTTCTTACATAAAAATCAAATTTACAATTTTTTACGATAACAAAAATCCTTAAAGCTTTATTATGTATTCTACGCATGTTTTTAAAACAGGTGGCTGACCTATAGACTAACAACGCGAAGGATAAAGTCAAGGGTAACGGCTGCCGGTGTATAAGTTGAACTTGTAGACAATGAAGGATTAAAACAATGTCGTTAAACGCATGGGAGGCAACTTTAGAAGACGCGTTGATGACCGGATAGATACCTAAAGCTTTTCTGGTAGTAAATAGAAACAGTTTACGTTCAAAGTGGATAAAGTAAAATGTAGGCCTGAAGAGGAACAAAACCTGAACTAAAAATCAACGTGAAGCCTGCAGCATACTTTGAATTCTTTAGCACTCGCTGCCGGCGCTGTTGGTACTCAGGAATAAACGGAATTCAAACACAGGACAAAGTACTTAAAACTTGGTAGCAGGTTGTCAGTCGTCCAAAGTAACCATTTAAGAGCCAGCGCGACCTGCAACCCAACCGCACAAGAAGAAGAACACATTTGCCATGATAAAGTGAATAAGGATCTTATGGAATGGGACGGTCACTATCTGCTCCTGCTCCGAAGACGATAGCCGCCTGGCAGAATATTAAATGTTTTTGTACTAATCGTGACGGTAGCGTTGAGGTTAATCATTCTAGGTTACGCAATATGGCAGTCGTGTATCATGAGCTTGACAATCAAAGATGCTGTTCTGCGTACTTTGCTAAAAAGTCTCAAAAATACTCGGAGGAGAATAAGATGTCCATAGGCATCAGACTGAATCCTCTGGAATTTAGGACGCGGGTGTACAACAGGGTCAAATGATTCAAAGTTTCCACACAAAGGAAAAAGAAAGATGGCATGACATGGTTGGAAACACAAGACACGTTGACCGTAACATCTTACCAGGAAGCAATAGGGCTGGACGGGAGGCGAGACAGCCACGGGTGAAATGGGCAGGAGAAAGACAGATACAAGTTAGTTCACACACATCTCCTCCACCCTGCAGCTGTCTACATGAGGAACAGCAGAAGACAACTGACTGGCCACCCACGTGGGTCCAGCATGTTAGGTCGTTCCCACGATCCTCGGACAGATCACGGTGGGCTGGATTTGATCTCCATCTACGTCTCAGCTTCTCATCAATAGATACAATTGGACATTCTTATAAAAGTAACAGATTAAAAGCCTACAAGGACAGGTCCATTCGATCACAGATGGACTGGGCAAAATGACTCAATAAGGCACCTTGGCCAACTTTACTTTGTATTTTTTAGACGACATACAAAAAGTATTCAATGTAACACCGCACAAAAAAATTTAGAAGATGCAGAAACATTCCTCGTTCCTTCCAAAACGAGACGTTCTAAGCATGTTCTTACTGGTGTTCTCCAACAGTCAAGGTTCCACTGCTTTGAAGACCAATAAGTTACTGCTAACAAACGAGGTCTAGCGTTTCATTGCATAAACAAGAGGTCAATACTCTACCGTCACATGCTTTTCAATTGCATTAGACAATAAGAACGAGGTCAGCCTGTTTTTCTACCGCAAACGATCGTTGAGTGCTAAGACAACAAACATTAAGGAATTTGGTACGTTGACCCCCAGCTCAAGAAAAAAACTATGTAGGGCTTATGTTTCGTAAGGTGTAGACCTAGCACTACATACATATAGATTGCAAAGTCCATGGGAGAAGTCCATATGATAACTTACTGTATAGAATCCCCCCCCATTGCCTCCAATGTTTAGGTAATCTCGCTAATCTATGCCCAAAACCAAATCATACATACCTTGGTAGATGAGGATGGCGTTTGGAGGCTGTTCTGCGACACAGCGATGACGGGGACAGACATCGATTTCCAAGAGCGCACAGAAAAGGAGAGAAATAACAAGGTAACAAGAGACAGCGTGAAAGACAGAGACAGGCATGGCCGAGACACACTGCTATTCACAGAAAGAGAAAGCAGGAAGTTCTCATGGAAATTCTGGGTTTATATAGATTTAAAGTGAACCTTCCTGGAGCATGAAGACGAGAAAGCATGTGGCTGCGAGTATATGAAGTGACAAGGGGATGGAGCAAGGAGAGGACACTCCACAGATAACGAGAAGGTTTGGGGTCAATAGGAAAAAAGAGACAGAGCCTATTAACCCAGAGGTGGTTTAGAAAGTGAAAGGGACCCGAGAGGAAGTAAGGGTGAGTAGGAGGATGAAAAGAAAGGTGGGAAAGGTGGGAAAGGGGTTTAAAGCGAATTTTGGAGAACATGTGCATGCATCTCAGAAGCTTTCCATCTGCCGAGCTCCTATAATCCTCTATGGCACCAAGGAATCAATAATGGGCTAGTGAACTACAACTCCCATGAGCCTCCGCTGCAGCAGACGTAGGCAATGTATAGGTAAAAAAATCAAGCAGGTGGACAGAGATATACAAAGAAAAATCATTTTAAATGGCTGAACGAGAGCCGAAAATCGTGAAAACTGGGTATCAGACACCTTTTCTGAATACAGTTAATAAACCGCTAGTAAATGTATAGATCAAGTAAGAATATATTTCATCTATACATTTTATATTGAATCCGTTATGAATAGATCACAGGTAGTGGTGGACTCAAACCTTAATCAGTCCTTGGTCTTGAAGACTGAGGGCAATCTGGAGTGACAAGTCCTACCAACTCCACTGGGAAGCTAAGCCATGTAAAGAAAATATTTCCTGGTAACGGAGATGGGATTTATGATGATTTACACAATTTAAATGTGGAGGAAGGAGCTGGCTGATAACCCGAACCTCCTAAAATAGTAAATCATTCACCAAAGCATACGATCCCTGAATGTGATGCATCATAGTTCTGCAGCAGCCCCTATAACTATAACTTCATCTCTTCAGGACCACAAAGGGTTTAAAATGCATGAAATATTTTGGCACGGGGAAGCAAATGTGGTTTCTGGGCTTTTGAAGGACCGTCGGGTGTATCTTGCTGCCCACTTAACTCCAAGGAGTTGAAGAGGACTTAAAGGGTTAAAAAAAATAACACGGCTAGGAGGATTTTCCACTGGTTAATTGCGGGGGAGCTTCCCGCAGAGCCCCCTCGTTGAAGTCATTAATAGGGCTTGCGTTTCTGCTAAACGCAGCAAGTTGTAGAAGCGTAGGCCGGAGGGGTGAGCACACTCACACAGTAACACGCATGAGGCCGGTATTACCTACGTTACAGCATAGCGCATTATTAACCATCGCACTGCTGTGCCCATGTACTGAAAAGCCATACGCTCCTCCAGGACTAGATACACAACCCTGATCTAGACGCCTGTCTCTGGGTCATCTATATTCCCCCTCCTGAAACTCAATTAAAAGTAAATTATATTCCAAGCATTACTTTCTTTCTTTAAATTAAAATGCATATGTAATAATGGCACATTATATTATGGCATTGACCTTTAATTTCATTTGCCTGTCGTATCGAAATATAAAGAGGCATGAAATGTTAATAAAAATATATTTCATATTTTCCATGGCATTACGATTTATTTTATTTTATCGAACACTACCCATAAAACTATATATTTACGTTATATTTACACTTCAAGCAAAACAAGGAAGGTTCTTTATTATGGATACATTTATCTTTTCATTCTTCCTGATACAATGTATCCTCCTTCTGTCTATAAACTCATTAGAACCATGAAATTAATAACTTTCTCTCCATTTCTAAAACTTGAGACGGCAGGACTATACAGAGAACACTTATGGGCAAGTAAGGGTTAATGGCATGCAAGCTTTTAACGCTTTGAGCAGAAAAACACGCATTTTGGAGCGTGATTAAGTCCAATCTTTAATAAATAAATAAAAAAGGGTTCTACAGTGAGTAATAAAGATTCAGAATTAACCTTTAGCGGGTTAGCAAATGAGACCCCCTCTCTTTTAACCATTTCAACTGGTTTCTTTGATAAAGTATGTACCAATATTTTGCAGTAAATATCAGGAATTAGAAATAAAAAAGACAAGACCTGTTTTGGGTTTTATAAAGAAAGGTAGCACGTGTCCTGAAGGGTAAATATTGTAGAGGATCGTGGCCCTACTTTGCCTCAGGCGATGTAGGGGTTAAACCGGTTAAATAGGGTTTCTCAGGACAATGACACCAGATCAGGGACTCAGATCGGCCCTGGTCCCCAAGCAACACACAACACACAGTGATTCAGGAGCCGGGAACAAAGCCTCGATTCCCGAAAGTCTACGCTCTCTGGGGTCGTCTGCTGTGTGACGGAGTGCGAGAGGGCGCTGTCTTCTGCAGACTAGTGACCTACATCGGCTAGAGCGAGTGTTTACTCATTCCCTCCAATAAACATCTATTGTGATACGTCACTCGTCACCAACGGGACGCCGAATGCACTAAACACACAAGTCACTGATCAATGAGCTGTTATTTCTCCCAGATCCTACATTTTTCTGAGCTAAACACTCAATAACGGCACTTCTAGGTTAAAATAAGCAACAAACGTATTAGAGACACACTTTGTGTGCATGCCAGGGGAGCAGCTTCCATAGAACTTCAGGAAACCCAATAGATGATGCTAGTTGTGTCACATTTTGCCACAGATTGCAGGCTCTCTGAAATCCCCATTTTACTTTAGAATCTATAAACATGGACTACGAATTATCTAAAAATGTACACTCCGGCTCGGCTACAGTCCACCGGGTCCACAATTTGAATAATCGAAAAAATGGAAGGAAACCCCAAATAAAGAATGCGCTGGAGTTCTTTACAGACCTAGAAAAACCATAATTACAGAGGATTTGGAGAGAAGAAGAACTTGTGGGGAGGGAAGAGATTTTGTTCCGTGGATTCAGCACTCGGAGCGGCTTTCTCTGTCCCCGGCCAGAAAACCAGCTACGCAACCATCAGGGGGAGAACATGGACCGGCACGGGACCCTCTCATTGTATCTAGAAAGTAGATCCTTGCACATAGCCCCCAGCGCTGTACACAGTATTATCCCCCCCCCCTTAACATGTACCTTAAGGGAACAGCGAGGATAGTTCTATGACATCACAAAATGCACAATATTACACACGGGGAAATACTTTGGCATTTGTCACATAATTTGAGAAGCTGTGTTTTTTTAAACTGTAATTACCCCCCAAAATGAAACACCCCAATGAAGTAGTTCATTTGTAAACGGTATATTCTTATGACATCACAACGAGGTACAGCAATATGTGCAGGGCAAATACTACCAGATTTACATCTGAGGTCCCTATAGACCCAAGGTCATATCTACTAAACCCCATAACACAGATTAATATCTCACTTTCCTGATAACATATCATGGGTTGATCTTAATATGTTCTGTTGCTCTGAAACATGTTTGTAGTTTGGGGGGGATGAAGCAGATCCCAAGTCTGACAAGAGGTATATCGACGATATATATAAATAAAAAAAAGCAGACTTCAGCATCATCACGCAGTAACCCACGCACCATCCTGTGTATTTTTTTAACAGATTTATAGCCACAGAACAAAAATGAAATTCAGTAACTCCGCCCGCTATGTGACATCATCAACCTGACCTCATATCACCCTAGTGCAGAGTTATATTATAACCAGGAGGTGGTTCCATTTATGTTTTTATCACTGGTTCAAAGTTATTATATTCAGAAATGTTTAATTCCATAGAGACTTCTTTACCATAAAATTCTATTTTTTCACTTTGTTCACCTCGTCATTTTCCCCCAGAATTATTTTTTGGGGGAACCTTCATAACCCATAATTAAGGATGATGGTTCTTAGTAACCGCCCCAGTTTGACCAATTAATTCTTCCCCCGGAGGACCCCCAAGGCTTTGTGAGGCTTCGAGATCCCTAGGAGGTGTGCGGAAGCCGTCCCACTCACAGTTTTCTAAGGTTACTGGTATGCACTGGAGACCAAACCAGTCAACAACTTAATCGCCAACTTTAAACCAGTAAGAGGGAACTTTCAAAGTCATTGTTAATAGCCGAACAAATATTCAGGAACACTAGGAGCCGAGTGGAGGGCATATCTTTTTGGAAGTGGGGGGTAATCTGCAGAAATCCCCTGCAAGGAGGAGAGAATGATAATTTAATTGGGACACTGTGCTATTATGTGTATTAATGTGCATATTAAGGCTGGACCACATGTAGGACTCTCCTACTCATTAAAGTCTATGGATTAAAGGACTTCATTATATAAACAGGACTTCATTAGCATTGCCAGAAAGAGTGATGCTTGAGGTGGAAAAGTCACTCAACATATCAGGACTGCCTACAATGCCAATGTATAGGTCTTTAAATGGTAATTTTCACTAATGCATACATTAGTACGATATTAAACATTATTTCTGCATAGGACTTCACCACAGCATTCTGTGTATACAATTCCTTTGACTGGAGTTCAAGGATTCAGAGGACAGATCTCATTTCAATGGGTTATGGAGTAGAAAAATTCTTTAAAATATTATGTTGAGTAAATATTTTTTTTCTAAGAACATTGTTTTTTGATATATTATAATATATATATATGTTATATTTAATATATATGACACATTTTAAATATACATATATATGTGTTATAATATATGATATACTATATCACATATTATATCATATATGATATGAGATATATATATGATATATGATATGAGATATATATATATGTATATGATATATGATATGAGATATATATATATGATATATGATATGAGATATATATTATTATTACTAGATATGAATAATAATTTGATGATTATATGACAGATATATATATATATGAATTTATTATGATATATGAACTATATTATATATGATATTATGATTTGAGAATATAAATATGAGTATATATATATATATTATAATATATTGAATATGATATCATTAATTATGATATATATATGAATATATTATATTAATATATATAGTTATATGAATATTATGATTATGATATATATATTATGATAATATGATATGATGATATACTATATATTATATGATATTGAGATATATTAATATATGATATATGACTATTTAGATAGTATTATATGATATGAATATGAATATGAAATTATTATATTGATTATGATATGAGATTATAGATATATTGGAATATATATGAGATTATATCATATAATCATGATATTTATATGAGAATATATTGAATATATGATATGAGATAATATTATATACTATGAATATGATATAGATAATTATATATATGAAATGATGATGAGATATTATATTTATCATATATATGAATATGAGTGAACATCTGATAATGTTTATGATTATTATTATATATATGAGATTATATATATTTCGAAGAATTATATATATAATATTAATTATATTTTAATTTGTGTTGTGATTTTATATATATATATGTATATATTAGATAATTAAATATTAAGATGATATGAGATATATTATATTATATTATCTATATATGATATTATATATATATCTGATATATGATATGAGATATATATATCTGATATATGATATGAGATATATATCTGATATCTGATATGAGATATATATCTGATATATGATATGAGATATTTATCTGATATATGATATGAGATATTTATCTGATATATGATATGAGATATTTATCTGATATATGATATGAGATATTTATCTGATATATGATATGAGATATATATTCTGTATATAATATATGAAGATATAATTTGATATATATATAGATATATATCTGATTATTATGATATAATATTAATAATTATGTTATATGAGATATATGATATATTATATTGATAATATTGATAATTAGTATGATATATTATGATTATATGATATTATAGTTATATTTTTTAATTAATTTTTTTATATTTATTATAGATTATTTACATTTTTATATAAAAATCATAACCACCTTCTCAGTAAAGTAACTTTGTTACATTAGAGTTAAGTCTAGAACGGTGCTATGTGGAGGTGTGCAGGCGTGTAAAGAATGTCGAAGTGCGTGTTTCTGAACATTCCTCCGCAGCAGACAATTGTTACATGAATGTCTTGCACTCTTCCTTCCCGAGGTCGCGTTGTCTGCGGTTTTGAGGCATCTCCTTGGATTATAACTTGGACCCCGGCGCGGGGAGACGAAATTCATCTTAATTATGTCGGAAATTTGCTGTGTAAATTAACAAAGGCTTTGCAATCCTGCTCCATTACCAGGCAGACGGCCTCCAACACATCCATCTGTGTGATATTACGCTACTAACGGACAGCGTAGCGCACGCCGCGGGATATCTGGATGTCTATTTAGTTTATAGTTCCAGTCCATGGCTAAGATCCCTTTTTATTTTCCTGGGAGGGTGGTAGATCAGTAGAACAGCCTCACCCCAGAATTGGTAGATGCTAATACAATGGCGCAATTTATATAAGTACGGGATAGACATACAGCTCCTGACCAACGACTGATTAAAGGACAAAGTCTTCATATTTAAATTTTAATAAACAAGAGAAAGAAGGGAAAAAAAGTGCCCAAAACTGCAGTTTTTGTAAAATAACTCTTTGGGTTTGTCCAGTTTTTGAACAGAAGCGGTGGGACTCGTTCCTAAATTTGACCCAAAAATCCTTTTCTAACAGGGGAGTTTGATGCACATACTACGCTGGTCGTGTTACCACAGCAACCAGTGGAACGTTACTGCTGATGGGACCACCGTTACGGTTGTTATGACGATAACATTATTTTACACCAGAATCACTTTTTTATTCTAACCCCCTATGAGTCCAGGTTAAATATTGGAATACATAATGTCAGGATTTCGGAAAACAATTTCTCCAAAATGTAAAAAAAAACAAATATTTTTCAAGACCGGCAAAAACATTTCTAAAGAATAAATAAAAACTCTATGTTCATGATGTAGGATTATTATTATTATTATTATTATATAGCACCATCATATGCTGCAGCGCTGTACAATGGGATTGTAGACATCTCTCGATCCGTTCTTCTTCACCCGATCTGGTGGCCCCGCTCTTCTAATCCCACTGCGGATTATGATGCATGAGATTCCATAACATAAGGACATCTTAACCCAGACAGCAAGGCAGGTCACAGCGAGGCCGCAGACTCCGAGGAGACCGTCCGGCTCAAATAATGTACAATTAACTCTCCATCTGACGCAGGAACCAACCTATCACCCAGAACGTAACCATATTACCGGCCGGACACACAGGAAGCACGCACCCTCGCCATTCACGCCGCCATTCAATCTTACATGGTAATGGTCTCCATACCCAACAGAGAGGACCATTTCATGGAAAGAGTCCATGCAACAGCAGCCAAGGGGCCACCATTCGTACCCAACTTCTCATCTGTTCCAGAATCCTTCAGGAGAGCTTCCGAGCGCCTCCCGCAGTTATGTCACCCCGATATAGTGATGTCATCGCTGATTCAAGGAACGTCTTCCAAGGATGCGCATCACAAAAGTGAAATTTAGAGGAAACCATGGCTGCCGCAACACAATTATTCCTTCCCTCGTCTCTCCCACTTCACTGTTTATTGGGGAATAAAAATTACTATAGGACCCGATGGAATGGTTGCTATAGTAATAAGCCCCCCCCACTGGATGAAATGGTATGGGCCACAGCAGTCACCTCATTTGTATAGTGGGTAATTACTACAGTCTGCCATAAAGCAATCAGGAAGTGAAGTTTAACAGGAGGAAGTGGCAATAAAATGTCCCATGATCCCCGGCTGCCTGCCGCATTAATAAAAGGGAAAATAAAAGAAAAACTACCACCTCTACGTGAAGGCTGTTTGTTTCCTTTAAAGGACTACTTCTTCAAAGCATTCACATAACAGTCTGTCTTTCTGCACTTTAACCTGGGGGGTCCACTATGAAGAAGACATGTTCTGAAGGCCTCAAAAGGAGAAAAAAAAAATGTTCTTTGATGTCATCGTATCCTTTGAATCTACCACTCAAAGCGTTCCCATCAGCCTCTGCTGCTCCGAGACGTCCCGTTTTCTTACAGCATACAAGAAGTCCATTGAAATCCCAAAAACCCAACTCCGCACAGAAACCCTCGGCAGGACTAGAATAGGCAGCATTGTGCGGTCTTCTTCTTTCAAGTGCACAGCAGTCTCCTCATTGTGTGAGACGAGGGTCTGACCAAAGCTCAGCCCAGTTACACCTACACTTCACAGCACAGGAAGAGATGGCAGATTAAACGCCGCTCTGATGACTTTAAGGGGGCTTCCTCCCACAGGGGCCGAAGTAGTGCTTCTGGGAAACTGCGTTCTGTTCACGGACAGCATGTATGTGTTTCTTGGTTTTTTTTTTTTTTTTAGCATGTATGTGTTTCTTGGTTTTTTTTAAATGATAAGGACAACACAAACACTTTTTCCTTTAATTACAGAATTTGGCCTTAAATCCCTTAAATTCAGGGATGGGACTAAAGAGGTTTATTTGTTACCGGTTAGAGCCAGCAAATGTCACACACACACTCGAAAAACAAACAATAATATTATTAAATAATAAAACAATATCAATAATAAAGACAATATAAATTATTATGAAATTAAATATGATAACATTTTATATTATAAAATAGAATATTTTGTCCAATCTAGTAACTGAAACTATAATGTAACTGAGATTCCTGTAAATGCTGTAAATTAGGGATCTAGAACTCTGGTGAAGAACACAAAAAGAGTTTTTGAAATAGATTAAAAATAAATAAAAATGTATTTAGACTCTTTTTGTTTTGTTTTCAAAAATAAAAATATAAATAATGCCACCCACAAATATATATCGGTATATATATATAAAACAAAATATATAAAAATAGCGAGTTCCTGAGACCGAGAGCTAACTGATAGCAAGGGGAGGAAAACCAGATTTCGAGTAAATTTACTTTTAATGGTTTTATGCGTTTTCAGTAATTTGCGGACACTAATGGAAGTCAAGAATATTAATTATAGCCTCATTTCCCTCGAAAAACACTGAAAACTTAAATCGGCATGATTTCCATCCAGTAACAGATCGTGGCCGTGATACGTACCCTACGATAATAAACGTTAATTAGTAGAACGCACTGTTTAATTATTAACAAATTGTCAATTTATTACTATGTTTGTGATAAGAGAGCTGCTATTTCTCCATGAACTTCCTTACGGTCTTCTTAACGGTCTCAGTAGAACCCAACGGTCTCTGAAGGCCACGTCTCCTTAATGTCTCACTAGAACCCAATGGTCTCTGAAGGCCACGTCTCCTTAATGTCTCACTAGAACCCAACGGTCTCTGAAGGCCACGTCTCAATAGAACCCAACGGTCTCTGAAGGCCCTGTTTCCTTAATGTCTCAATAGAACCCAACGGTCTCTGAAGGCCA